>JAGGAV010007771.1:0-257592 GCA_017657295.1 Termitomyces sp. DKA64
GCATCACGGGTATGATTATAGTACAAGTCAGGAGATCTACAAGGATTCCTGAGACATGGTGGATATGCACTTTCCGTGAAAATGTGATTAAGAGACTCACCAAGCATGACGGTGCATGTCGTGAACCAATAAGACGATCTCCACATAAGTCCAGACGGTACTCGACTACCTGGTAGGTCCGAATTATGTTTATTGTCTGAACCTTGGCATATATGGATGTTCGTCGTCGATGCGGGGTGAATTTCGTGAGGCATTGAGTGAAACCTACCAACAAGGTGTTGAGATTTTAACCTGGTATCCTCGTCTTCATTCACTTACACACGAGGACACCGGGTACGTATTCATAACATACTACGCTCTAATATTAATTCACCTACACACGAGGACAGGACACCGGTCTAAGTCAGCCTGTATGAGCATCAACGAGCTCCGGATATCTCTCCAGATCTCAGTCTGCCTCCTTGCGTGAAACCTGCTGCAACAGATGGTGTTTGCAGGACATCAACAATCAATTAGCATTGCTGAACACCGTAGCCAGCTCGGATCCAGAGTTCGTTCCGGGCAGGGCAGCGATCCGCACCTGGGCCCATCGCGCAAGGGGGGCAGAAATTTTTTCAAAGGCTATCCATCTGATGACTAACCTTCCAAATAGGATAATCGGATCACCGGGCCATCTCGAAGCGGGGTCTCGTCAGTCTCGTTTGTTAACCTCAGCAAGCTTCACAAGCCTAGCCATTCACCCCATACGGTGTAGATGATACTTGATGGAACAGGTGAGTAAGGCTATCCGTAGAATAGCTAATAAGGGGCTTTATCCATTGGGCAGTGCAAATAATTGTGCAGCCTTTGTCCAAGATTTTGTGACAACCTGAGCAGCCTTCCATTTTTTCCAAGTTGTCAGCACATTGCTTGCTCCCCTGCCTTTGTGGACTTTATGTCAGTCCACCAGGCCAGCTTTTCCGACATTGATGCATGTATTACAGTACGGGCACAGTAGATGATTGTCTGCATAAACAACCAAATTTGATTCATCAGTTTCCGGCTAATCGAGGTTAGCGGCATGATGTAGGCATAAATGGAGAACAAACCGTCATTAAGTAGGGACTTCGGCACGTGAAATGTAGAAAACCAACCCCCTGAAAAACAACTTTGGATGACAGGATTTTGGCAAGTGACTTCTATTTTTGGATGGGTGTCATCACCTTCTAAAAAATATTAGTGGGGCAAGGCCTCAACCTACCTACCCAACCCGATATGTCTTATTTAAATTTTGCCCCCCCCATCGCGTCCGTCATCCGAACATACAAGCACTTTGAAAATAATATAAAGTCTTCGTGATACTAATTTGATATTGATATGATAGTTCGTCCACTGATTCAATTGCTAATCACAGAAGTGCTCATGTTGGGAGATTCGGATATATTTTCACAATGGGCTTTAGTGAACCACGATAAGACAGTGTAAATGTATCCTAGGTATGTTACAGGTGTATGCTATGAGTCGGGAATTGCCATCTCTACTTCCATGGTGAACTCTCCTCGTCGCCGCTTCCAAAATCTCTTCACTAATGGATCGGAGCCGACGAAATAAGCAGCAAGAAAGGTACACAAGATGATCAGTGAAGCATTGAGAAGACACACAGCTAACCACCCGTTGATCAGGTTGTCGTATATCTGCAGTGGTCAGGTATCTGTCCTGCTAAAAAAGAGAAGCTTGCTTACTTGACCACCAATGAGTGGGCCCACTTCCGAAGTAATTCAGACCTGTGTTTCACGGAGGATAGGAAGAATTCACCTGCGGATGCTACCCCATAAGCGATATTGAAGACACCATATACATGAGCATCTGGAGTCCACAGCTTTGATCGAGTGGTACAAAGTGACAAATATGAGAGACAACTCACAACCTACACCTTCAGTTCCTTGGGAGACGTGCGCGAGTTCTGTAGTTACAGGTGATAGCAAACCCGATGCAAAAAACGCTGCGAATCGGTCAGAATAGCTGATTGATAACAGAAATACACCTACTCTGAAGCGCAAAGGCGACAATAAACAAGGCCAGCGACTTTCTCAGAATAAGTGCTACCGACCAAGGCAGTGCAAGGATGAGACACGTGAAGGCAATCCACTCAGGCCCTTTCTTGTCAGAGTACCAGCCCGTAAGCGGTGTAGCTGTAAGATCATCAACATTGTTACAATATTCATGAACATCCAGACCTCACAAAATAGCGTCGGTATAACAGAAGCTAAGAAAACGAGACCAACCTTCGCGGAATTTATACCCCATACATCTTGCAAATGTAGTGGGAGAGTAGGTTCTTGAATAGTATAAAAGATACTAAGGGATTGAGAGACGCATTGATGCCGATGACCTGACAAATCAAACATACCCATATGCAAAACTTAAAATGAACGCAGCGAGAGCTCGAGAAGACTTTGTCAATTTGAAGAAGATAGCAAGGACTGATGTTTGCGAAGGATTCCGCAGCTGATTAGCATCATAACAGGGTGGTGCTAGCGCATCCAACGTCTCTGTAGTTTTAATCTCGAGGGGCACCTCAACAGGCGATAGATCTCGAGGTCCAGACTTCTGGTGATCGCTCATTTCGTCGCTTTGATCTTCAGTTTTGTTAACTTGTTGTGGATCCATGCCATACTGAAGGGCCTCTTGACGCTCAATGACAAGGAGTCGGGCAATAAGATCAACGACGGTCCATGCGATGCCTAAAATGAAAGGGCCGCGATAACCAAATCGAGCGAATAATGCGCCACCAACTGGTGGCCCGATCAGCGACCTGTAAGAACGTCAATGATTGATAACATCAAACCAAAAGTCACTCTGGATCCACCCAATAGATAAACCGCCCATAGTGATCCCAATTTGTCCTGAGATACAATAGGAGGAGAGTAAGCGAATAGAACAAATGCTATCATGAGCAACTTACGGCCGATCAAATTTTCAGGCGTAGCATCGCAACTGGAGATATTGGTTAAGCTGAACACACCAGCATGGAGAACGCTTACACGAGTGCAAGACCGATAGTCCAGACCATGGCCGACGATATACCTTGTAGAACTCTAGCAAGGCACATTACTGCGTATGTAGGCGCTTCCATGAGCATGACTTGCGAACCCGCAAGTAACAGAAAGCCAATAATGAGAGGTATCCTACGAGTGTTATACCGTTCGGAGAGGACAGCAATGGGCGGTGTAGCTGCATAACAAAGTGAGGAAAACAGACACTTTGTCATACAAATGAATACATACAGAGGACAAGGCCAGTGGACTGCAGAGCATGGACGTCAACAGCTCCCTTGGATGTGGGCAATATAAAATATTTACGTATGCAAAAAGCAGCCATCCAGTGAGCGCAGAAACGCGATGATAACCAAGTTGTTCAAGGTGGAAAGGCATCACGGGTATGATTAGCGTATAAACCAGTAAGTCTACAATGACCCCTAGGAAATGATATATACATAGCATGATACATAACAAGAATATGACTAGAAAACTCACCAAGCATGACGGTGAATGTTGTGAACCAATAAGAGGATCTCCATCTCAGTCCCAAGGGTACTCGACGAAATGGTTGCTCGACCTGATCCCGAGGCCATATCTGTACATTTCTCGACATGAATGAATTTTGTTCAGATTTTGCTGACAATTTATTTCAGTGAAAGCTGTAGAACAGGGGGTTTGCATCAGCGTAGTTATGTACGACTGGTAAATCGTCACCAAGAATTTAGCCGGTTGATGATCAGTCGATGCAGGAATCGTTCGATTGGTTATGATTCGATCCCAGGGTCATATGCGGGAATCACCGAGGCCTACGACGTCGCACGTATTCGTTCCCCTTAAAGTCGCAAAATATATATTAGGTGTACATATTTGCAACGCTAGTTTTACTGGAACTCGAACTCAGCCGAACTTGCACAAGTGACGGACACGTCGATTAACAGGGTTGACTCACCCGCCGACCTTTCAACGACAGAGTGGGTGAACACGAAGTGGGAACTAGGAGAGGTAACTTCTCGCTATCACAACATTACAGACATTGATAATTAAAGGGAATGGCTGGAACAAAATACGTCAGAATAGGTTACAGTTTGGTGAACCTGTATCAGTCATTCTCATCAGGCCAAGAATTTTCACTCGGTAGTCATTCCCTTGCACTACGGGGAGTGAGAAATTGCGTTGCAGATAAATACACTATAAGGCTGCTTGATTCTGGTGTTTACGGTTCGATACAAGTTTGAAAGTTTGAGAGTACTTCAGAGTCCGCTGTTGGCCGAGTATGCCGGCAAGAACCATCCCGTGCGCGCAGCCTGAACTTGCCTGAACGTGCTGAAATTGAGGATTGTAGCTTATTGCAATGATGTTGCTGGTGAGTTTCTGTGGTTAAAATTTGTCTCATATGTAGCTTTAGCCTTTCACCAGCCTGCAATAGATCCATGTGTCTGTAGCCGGTTGGCAATACATCAGGCCGTGCCTGATTAAATGACTCATCCGAATGTTTTCTCTACTACAACCATATGCCAGAGTTGCCAGGTTGAATTTTTCTTCATCATCCTCGATTGCATAATTGACGTCCGTCTTTTAGAGGTTGAGCGAGCGACTAAGGTCATCAAAGAGGTCGCTGTTGGTAAAAGGATTGAAAAGGTCGAAACGGCTAAAGATGAGATCGTCTTTTCAGAAGTGGCGCACACCGAGTTTGTATGTTGCTTCAAGTAGTATTTGGATATGACTGAGCTCTTGCTAATTACAGGCTCAGGAAATCACTGGCAGAAAGGTGATCGGAGTAGGTAGATACGGTGAGTCCTCTGGTTGCAAGACATCAAGTACCTTAAGGTTAAAGTTCGATAGGCAAATGGTTCTATCTCGAGCTTGATGGGGAAGGGAAGATGCCTGTCCTCCATTTCGGAATGACTGGAATGCTTCAAGTATCCACAAGCTCAATGTGCGTATTTTTCCGCCGCTCATGTCCGATCTTCTTCAGGTCAAGGGTGAACTCGCAATATACTACAAGTCCACCCCGAAATCAGCGACGAAAAGTTGGCCCCCCCGCTTCTATAAAGTGATTGTGCTTTCCTATCAACCAGTGCTCCGCAGTTATGACCCCTGTCCAGTTCATTCTGCATTTGGTCGATGTCGACACCGGGCAAACCGCACAGTTAGCATTTCTTGACGCAAGGCGTCTCGGCCGTATCAGACTCCGGGATTCCCCACTTACAGAACCGCCTATCTCAGAACTTGGTTTCGATCCCATTTTATCCATGCCATCTCTTGATGAATTTTCCGCCGCAGTTTTGAAAAGGACTTGCCCAGTAAAAGCTCTTTTGCTTGATCAATCCTTCAGTGCAGGCGTCGGGAATTGGGTTGCTGGTGAGACCAATTTAGTTTTCGAGCTCCGTTAGATTCACTCGACCAAGATGAAATATTGTACAACGCCCGTATACACCCGGAGCATAGATGCAACACACTCTCTTTAGAGCAGCTGATTGCCCTGCATCGCTGTACTAGTGAGGTGTGCACAGTAGCGGTCGCGGTGAATGCAGATGACAGTAGATTTCCTGACCATTGGCTCTTTAAACACCGCTGGGTTAGTACTAGGCTGACAAGGCTTAATTTTTCATGATATCTAATGAATGTAAGCAGGGAAAAGGGAAGAAAGAACACACACTACGGCTGGTCCGTCCACTCTCAGACTGTCTTTGCGCCTTTTTGATGAGTCTACAGCCGTCTGGAGACCCAGCGACCATCAAATGGATCACAGTTGGAGGCCGTACTTCAGCTTATGTTGAAGAACTCCAAGTTCTACCAGTGAATCTAATTGATACAATGAAGAAACGTACCACTAGGAAACGGACAATTAAAACAAAATATAAAGTATGTGTTGCGAAAGCCTCATCCTACTTGTGCCTGGAGATCAAACAGGCAGCTTCTGACGAGGAGAGCGACCTCACACCTCTATCAGACTCTTCTGATCACGATGTTCGAGCTCGAGACGCGTCGCCAATGAAGAAGCAAAAAGTAAGTCAAACCGCTTTCAAGAACCAACTCAAACATATATGATATAAAATCAGTTGCGAGGTTCATCTGAGTTGGGAGGGAGCCGGGACAATTAATGGATACCTTATTGAGGAAGGACCAAGTAAATATTTCATGGAAGGACATGTATAACAAGGACCCAAAATCTTCTTGTACTAGTTATATTACTTGGTGAAATGTCGACGACCTTGATGAAGATATGCAGTGTCACCAAATGCGACGAATAAAAAGTCGTAGAAAGATTTGAACCTTGACAGACCTTTATTTTGACGGTTGAAGAGGAAGGCATTGCACAATTAGTGACATATTATGACCCTGGTAAAGATGTGTAACGTATTGATTCGAAGCTACATATACTCAGTGGATGAGGCCAATGCTCTTACCAAGCGCGGTGAAAAGATACTATCTTTGCACCGCGCTTAGATAGTCTCGCTCTGTTCAGTAAAGTTGATAATTTACTTCAAACTGCATAGAAGATCCCATTAGATGTATTCATGAGATTTAGTCGCTCTCCTCATCCTCTTCGCTATATTCTTCGGCTTCGTCGTCAATGAAACCATTCATAGTGGGACCTTCCGAGTCATCATCGTCGGCCTCATTCTCATCCTCACTCATTTCCTCGTCTTCATCACTATCACCCCCTAATTCGACATCCTCCACGCTTCCTTCCTCGTCCCCACTCTCAACCTCCATCTCTATCTGCGCATCATCGTCACCGCTCTCATCATCACTCTCGCCTTCAACATACCGCCGTACCTCAGTAACTTGCGATTTCGAAGATTCCTTACATTTCCGAGGTACCAGAGGCGCAGGTGCTGCTGATGAGCGTAGTTCGATTTGAGAGATAACCATGTCCAGTCTTCCATTCAAGGATAGCAAACTTTCTTGCAGCGTTAATCGCGACGTTAGGATTGCATGAAGGCTGGACAGGCGCGCAACAAGGTCCGGGATCTATATTAGCGTTCAGATATGGGAGGGCGACCAAAAGCAAGTAATACATGGAACAAACCGTCATAAGGTGACCACTGTGGACGGTCAATGTCGTCTTGACCCACTTTATGAGACCCGCGCCTCGTTGCGAGCTCGCACCACCGCCACTACCTTTCATGTTACCTGCCCTGGCACCCCGTCCCAGACGCTCAACGCAGGCTGCGATCAATGGAACTGCAAGTTGTGGTGGCAGCCTCCGGACCGTATTGTGAATTAGCATCTGGTCGGAATGTGCGAGACATGTTTCCAACAGACGGGTGTCCGAAGAGTGTAAGGCCTGTATAAGAGTCCTGGTCAATGAATTCGCGGGGACGACGGTGATATCGTTTTGAGCCTTTCTCTTCGAAGACTTTGCCACTTTCGGCGTCGGCGCAGCTTCTCCATCGCTTTCTGATACTGGCTGATCCGCTTCTCCTGACAAGGCCGTCAAACGCTGGCCGAGACTGAGCTCTGCCAGATCCACGTCCAGATCACCATCCACATTGCGAAGTGCAAGATCATCCATTTCCTCATCCTGCCCTAACTCAATCCCGGAGGCTACAGCTAAAGATGACCCTTCTGCATAGCGTTGTGTAGATGTTGCCTGCAGAAGCATCAGGAGAGCTCGATAGACCTTCATTGAAAGCGACTTACCGACTGGTTCTCATTGATAGATGTATCCTTGACATCCTCGAGAACAACTTCAGAGACAAACTCGCCTGAAGCATCTAAATACCGCTGACAATGGGATAAGTTTAGTCTTGACCAAGAGATATAAATCCCACCCACCACAACATCGAAAACCGGTCGGATTCCACCAATCAAACGGGCAACACGAATGCTCTCATTATCACCGGACACGAATGAAGCATTGATAACTTTTGTTGAAAAGGCCGTCTTACTAGAGGCGGTCAAATTTGACCGCGAAAGCAAAGTAGGCAACTTTTGCTTGGAGCTAGTAGATGTGGAAAGTTCTGTTGGTATAGGAAATAAGGATATTTTGCCGGAGGCAGAGAGAGTGAGGAGAGTCTGCTTCTGCGACGCATTCGGCGACTTTTTGGGGACGGAAAATGCAAAAGTACGCGAGTCAGAGTCCAAAGGAATAGATGCAATGGCTTTGCCTTCCATAGAAGAGTCTTCAGGAACCTCCCATATGTATAAGAGGCGGTCCGTCTCTGCAAGGGATACGAAACGGGTCGGTGGTGTTTGGGAGGCGTCCCACTGCAGTTGCCGTATTGAGGAAGCATGTCCTGTAAAGGAGACCAGCTCTTTTGGCTTTTGAGTGTCGGCAGTATCGGAGGAAGTAGATAGTAGGCGGATACTGTGATGAGCAGCTAAGACATCCACTCGACCTCCTTCAGCGGTGGGCCGGGTAGCCAAAGACGTATAGGGTATCCGGTCATCATTTTTCCAGCTACCCACAATTTCGTTTGTCTTCGCGTTCCAGAGACGGACAGTGCCATCAGCTCCAGATGCCCATAGTGTTGATGTCCCATCATTTCTTGCGACCATGTCAACGGCAAGAATTTTTGCGGCGCTATTGGGGTGTGAAAGCGTTCGAAGAACTCGACCATGGTTCGGTGAGAAGAATAGGATAGATCCATCCGTCAAACCAAGAATTACCACCTGGATTGCTACGTTTTGCATCTCCTCGTCTGCCGCTAAACTATTTTTTTTCCTTCTTTTCTTCTTGTTCGGCGAAGCTTCAGTGTTTGAGGAAAAACTTGAACCTGTGGAAGGATCAAATTTGCCCCATGTAGCAGCAGAGACCCGAGCTGAGTCAACGATGTGTTCAGCTACAGATTGCCCGGTGACTGTGCTGTAGACGCGTAATCTATGCTTGTCAACAGCAAGGGAAAGCAAAGCAAATTGGTTTCCATCTGGAGAAAACGATGACAGGGCAGTTAGGTGAGATGCATCCTCGACAACTGGTTGGGAGATGGCTGAGGTGGCTGAAGGACGTCCTTGAGGGGGCTTTGCTCGCTTTTTCGACTTGACAGAGGAAGCCATGCTACAGCGTAAACTCAAGTCAGAAAATGATTTATGAAGACTTGGTGAGAAAGATAACGGACTTACCAGAATGCAAGTCCCTATACGTCCTTGATTGAGCGTCCCAGAGTTCCTTGACATTTTTTTGTACTTGAGGTTATCACGTGCGTTGATCGATCACCTCTGGTGTATACGTATAGCTCTTCCTCTCCTTCTACCACCCACTTTGAACTCTCGTCTTTGTCTCCCAGGTATTTCGTCTCGCCTACTCCGATATAAATAGCAGTGTTTACGATGTTCAACTCACAGTCAATCCCCCTTCATTCAGACGCTTCCGTGCCCAGCTTGAGCTTCAGGCCTTCCGATTCAACATGAAGTACATCACGGTGAGAAGCTCTTCCCTGAATAACCGCTGTAACCTTCAGCTGCTAATAACACCCTGCCAGCTTGAAAAACTAGGTAATGCAAGTTAATATCGCTTCGGAACTTCCCTAACCGATTATCAGGCGAAGGTACCTATGCAACTGTCTACAAGGTTTGGTTCCCTACTTCCTTGTGTTTTTGCTGTACAAACTCCTTATAATAGGGACGTTCGAAGACTACAAACGAATATGTCGCCCTGAAGGAGATCAATCTCGATGCCGAGGAAGGGACGCCGTCAACCGCTATCCGCGAAGTTTCGCTCATGAAGGAACTCAAACACGTCAATATCGTCCGGCTTTACGATGTCATGCACTCCGAGTCAAAGCTTACTCTTGTTTTTGAATACTGCGAGCAAGATCTCAAGAAATATATGGACACTGTGGGCGATCGTGGCGCACTGGATCCGGTGACCGTCCGGAGCTTCATGTACCAACTCCTCAAGGGCACTGCATTTTGTCATGAGAATCAGGTCCTGCATCGAGACCTCAAGCCACAGAACCTTCTTATCAACAGGAAAGGGGAGCTCAAAGTTGGTGATTTTGGTCTGGCGCGTGCTTTCGGTGTCCCTGTCAATACATTCTCCAATGAAGTAAGAGAACATCTCCGCTATTGACCTTGTACCTTGAATTATTTCTTCATTATAGGTTGTGACGTTATGGTATCGTGCGCCCGATGTCCTTCTTGGCTCCCGGACGTACAACACTTCTATTGATTTGTGGTCGTGTGGTTGTATCTTTGCAGAGATGATTTCTGGGACTCCACTTTTCCGAGGGCGCGACAACCAGGATCAATTGTTGCATATCATGAGGATTATTGGTACACCAACCGATGCGCAGTTCGCGAAGATGGCGAAAGATTCTGTACGTATCACGTCACTCAAACGAAGAACGATCCTCTGACTGGAGAAATATCTACTTTAAAGCCTGAAATTCAGATAAAACAGTACCAGCGATATCCCAAGATGAATCTCCAGCAAGTGCTTCCAAAGGCCTCCAAGGAAGGTGTGCAACATGAGTGTTCGTTCACCTTGGGAATGAGCTGACATTAGCTATTGTAGCTATTGATCTCCTCGACAAGCTTCTCAAGTTCGATCCTACGGAGCGCATCACTGCAGCCGAGGCCCTTGCACACCCGTACTTCCAGAATGCCCCCGCTTCCTCATTCAACATGAATGCTGGGCCAATGCCTCCCCCATCCTTCAACTACCCTCATCCGCATCCTACTCACAGTCAACAACAACACATTCCCTCTCAAATGCCTCAGCAACCACCCCAACAGATGTACCATATGATGAACCAACCACAACCAATGCAAGTGGACCCTCGGATGCAGCAGCAGCAGCAGCAGCACCGTCCAATGTATCCAAGTCAACAGGCCTATGGCTATCCAGCTCCTCGCTAAGTAGATGTAATTCCGCCCTTTGTTATCGCGTTCCCTATAGTCTGTTACCCTTGCTTGGTTTCGGATCATTCTTCATCCAATGTACACTAGATGAACTCGTCCAATCAATTACGTGACGACATATATTGCAAGGTCAGATTGATTTTCTATATACAACAAAATAAGGAAGACTTTGGAAAGGAAATAAACCAAGGAAAGCAATCTAGCTACAAAGTGGTTGGCCAAACATGGATAGTAATGCTGTCAGATCACCTACGCAAATGGTCATTCAAAGTTCTTTGTCTGTGATAATCACCCACCTTTTTTTAGGGGTTTGCTGAAAAAGGCATTCATACCCGCACTCAAGCAAAGTTGTTTTGTAGACTCTTGACAATCGGCACTCAGAGCGACAACTTCAAGGCCTGAGTTGTCGATCTTGTTTGAAAACAGAAAAAAAAAACTCACTTGGTAAACACACTTCACATTTACGTATCGACTCCAGATGCCGTAAGCGCTTGGTAGCCTCGACGCCATCACATATCGGCATATCTACAAGAGTGAACAATAAAGGTGTATGGGTGCCTTCATCATATGCTTACGATGATCAAAAACAGCAGCACTGAAGTAACCAGGTTCATGAGCTTCCCATGCCGCTATAGCTTCTTCCCCATTCCCCGTAGCCGTCACATGCAAGTTCAGCCGCTCGAGCTGTTTGATCAACAGTTGCTGTCCAATAGGATTATCTATCAAACGTTACTTTTAGCATTCGGTGTTTGACTGAAAGTAAACAACTTGCCCTCAGCAATAAGAACGTTACCGTAAAGCGTGCGCTGCGCAGTCACCGTATCCTCCGTGGCTCTCGAGCTCACTATGGTTGTCGGCGATAAGCTGTTGGGAACGTGTTTGATTTCTGCAAGAGTACGGAGTATCCTGGCTGTCCTCGGCGGTTTGGTCATCTTAACGACTCCGGGGACAGAACTTGTGCCAAAGATCAACTGGCCCGAATCGCTTGTGGTAGGAGTGTACAAGTGAATGATTTTAGTGTCCCGGAACACACGTGTCTGCATTTTGTGTATGTACTGCAAGATTTCAGTGAGGCGGTCTTCCGATTGCTCATCAAGGATAAGAAAATCGAGGGATGTGGAGAAGTTCTGGTAGTATCCAAGCTTGGATTTTGCCTCTTGTGTGGAAGATACGCATTCCACGTGAAAATCGCGCAGCATAGTATGCAAAAACGTAAGGGTTGCAATCGATGTTGAACACACCAATATTCTCGGTGGTGACGGTATTAGCAGTTGTAGCCTGATCTGCTCAATTTCGTGGGAGGACTGGCGGCTACGTCAGTACATGCCAAGTTAAACTACCGCCCACTTACCTTCCTAGTCTCCTCGGTGTTGTATATTTTGACGGGTATAGTAAACCAGAATGTTGATCCAGAATTAAGCTCAGATTGGACAGCGATTGCGCCCCCCATGAGCTTGACAAGTTGGCGGGATATTGATAGGCCTAGGCCAGTTCCACCAAACCGTCGCGTTGAGGAATTCTGGACCTACACATCAGGATTTTTCGGAGCTCGTGTCACAAATAACTTCCTCACGTCTGCTTGCTGAAAGGGAACGAACAGGAGATCCACATCCCTTGCGGACATCCCAATACCCGTGTCTCTTTAAATCACGTAAGCAAAAATTGAGGCCAAAAGACATGTATCGTACTGTATGTCGAAACGGAGCATAGCCTCTTCTGTATTATGGCCTTCTCCTACACTGCAGGTGACACGAACAAAACCTTTTGCAGTGAATTTAACCGCATTGCCGATCAAGTTCATCAACACTGCGGGTGTAATCAATACATATCAATGCGCAATCTTGAAAATACCAACCTTGACGTATCTTCGCGTAATCAGCGAAAACCCCTGAAGCATCGTCGGCCACTGAGATATTTACCAACGATATCAAATGACCTACAAGGAGGTACATCGGCCTCGATATTGAAAGAGAGATCGAGCTTTTTGGCTGCCATCGGGAGCAGGAGTTCCATACAGTCCTGTTCCAAAGCTGTCAGGAGGTACTTGATAAGTAAATAAGGGCAAACCGCAATGGTATGCTGAATATCATTAGACTTGATTATATAAGTATGGATCTACATGTACTTACTTCAACCAAGAAGCCGCTAGGTTCCAATTTTACAGCTGCGATGTCATTTAAAGATGCACGAATGACATAGCCGACGGACGAACCTGACGCCTCGAGCTTGCTGTAGTCCAGGATTGAATCGATTATCTACGTGCGAAAAATCAATTATGTATCGGTAAACATGCATCAAAGTGTGAATCTCACTTTCAAGAGAAGCTCGCATGATTGCTTTGCTGTTTGGACTGGGAAGGATCAAGGCGAGCAAAAGTGCAGATCATGGCAGAACCATACCTATCTCACTCTGCCCTGGATTGAGCTCGGTGCCACTAAGAAGATCAAGCAAGCCATAGAAAGAGCTATAGATCACAGACTAAGGACAGAGAAGAAGGAGAAGCTGAGGACAAGTACCTAAACGGAGTTCGCAATTCATGACTCATGGAAGCCAGAAAATTACTTTTGGTCTGAAATCGCAATTGACGTTGTACGTAGAGATAACATCTGACCTGCTTACCTTGGCAGCTTTAAGAGCGTCCTCACGACTTTTCCGTGCTGCTTCAAGAGCTTCTCGCTGCGTCGCAATCATCTTTAAGTTGTCCCTTGTCCCGGATTGAACCGACCGGAATAACAAGGCGTTCGAGATACTGATGCTCGCTTGTTGATACAGTAGTGTAAGTTTGGTAATAGTATTTTGTGAGAACGGGCGGTTTGAAGAGATGCAGACGGCGGCAAAAGTTTGACCACGATTGCTGAACATAGGCATGCAGAATATTGAGCGAAGGCTTGTTTGACCAGCTTCTGTGGAGAATCGAGAATCAATTGATGCGTCATCGAAATGTACGGCTTCCTTGATGTTCAGAACTTTTGAAAGTAGCATGTATTTAATACACAATGAAGCTCAATTGACCGATGTACCGACCATGGAGTATGATTGCTTTTTGCAAGGGATCGTCAATATCACGAATGGGTTTGGGCTTTCTACGTGGTATTAGTATTTACTAGTGCTTTGTTATTGAGCTGGGAATGTGCACGTACTCATGAACCTTGCACAAGCCCGGAGGGTCCATACTAGTTGCCACAGTGTAATCCCCAACTTCCCGGGCAATGACAACTAACGAGTAATCAAGACAGGCAAGCGTGAAACATCTCTAGGGGACATACCACACGTAGTCAACGAACCAGAGGTTTCTTGGAAGAATAGAATAAGATAGAATCGATTTTTGAACGCAGCTCAACATACCAGTGACAATCTCCGTTAGCCTTTGAAGTGCTGAGAACAACATAAACATGGTGTCACGGATGAATTTTCGCACGAACCAGAGGAAAGATTTATGTCACTCGATATATCTTTACTCCACCTGAGGATTGCTGCGAGATCGTCGGCATTCAGAGTATCTTCACGATCTTTCGCGTCTGCTTTTGGGACTTGATTGACTTGAGTTGACACAACTGAAGTTTGGAGGTCAATGGAAGTCTGAATCCCGACTTCGTTGAAGAGGACAGGACGTCTAAGAGAGCGCTGAGACCGAGTGTTTGGAGAAGAATTGAGGTATGCACTCAAGAGAAGGGTTAGAGACAGGTGAGCACGAAATTAACCAATGGAGACTAACACAATTCCTCGTGCACCCCATTGGGAGTGGCGAGCTATGGCTCGCCGTTGGAGCTCACTCCCTAAACCTTCGACACTGCATCTCACGAAATGGCTTCCTTGCTGATAAAAATGATGCTCAGTTCTATATCTTTTCCTTTGAGACCATGCGCACAAGATAGAGAGCCCAACCCTCTTCCATAATCCAATCGTTTTCAACAGCATATCTGTACTTCACAGTAAGATTGCGTAAAATTCTGATCTTGAGGGACGAGTCTTACCTGACGGCAACATCATACAGACGAAAGGCATCAGGACTCCTCTTTAATGATGCCAACTCGGCTTCCTAAGTTGGATGAATCGGGAGATAAAAAAAGAAGTGCAAACCGAAATATAAACATACTACTAGAGCAACCCAAGCACTTGTGTTCACAGGGCTTGGCGAAAGCCATCTGGGTACAAGTCAGGATCGAGGAGTTGCAGGAACTCGTTGAACTTGCTTTCTGATGTATGCCTGGTTCTCGGTTATTTGAGAAAGATACCGCTGTCGGTCACCCTCTGACAACCTGCCTCTTTGGATACAAGCAATCATGGCCAAGCTGTGAAAGAAAAGAGAATAGCGGATGTGCCTATGGCTGAAATACTGTTCAGAGGATCTTTCCAAAAGGACATTTGATTATACCCACTTTGGCTGTCCATGTCGAGAAGCGAAGACAGAAAAACCAAGTTCTGCTGCTTCACCAATATAACCAGTACAAAAATAACTGACGACCTATACTGCTGAGTGAGCCCCTGGGATAAACGAACATTGAAGACTATTACCTTGAAGGCATTATACCTATAGATGTGTTAGGGGATCACACAGAAACATGTTTGAACGCACCAGCTGAATAACATGATCGAGCCACCAGTCCCAATCTGCTCTAAAAACCTACTTTCCTTATAGAACTCAGTATCAAACAAAGTGTCAGCAGATTGAGCGACGGTGTATCCGCCAAGGACACGAATACAGTTTAAGACGCCTTCGTAGCATTAATATCCACAAACCAATCGAGGGAGTGAACATACCAGTGGCGAGAATGGCTGGATCTCCACCTTCGCCCCATATCTTCGCATCGCTGAAGCGCTGGAACATAATAAAGGTGAGTTTATGAGTACATAATTTTGGGATTCCTTGCACCTCCTCAGCGGCTTCAACCAATTCGCTTACTAAGAATGAGTGAGGTCGATGACAACTAATACAATAAGAAATACACATGACTCACAATGCTGACAAACATATAAACGTGCAACTATTGCATGTACACTAGCGATGTTGGTGTATATACTAAGCGCCCCTTTGGTCAGCGATTTCAGTCATAAAATCACAATCACACTTACCGGTCCCCTGCTCCATTACCGTACTTGATAGCCTTTTCCAGTCTCGCTATGTTGGCACGGACGTGTACACTGTCATAACCAGATACCATTGCACAGAACAAAACCTGAGCACGGCTAGAATCTGATAAGTTCTTTCTACAGAGAATAATGCTTATTGGCAATAACTACCATATTTCACCGCCACTCCCGTGCTTGTCAGCAATCATCAGGGCGAGCTTGCCAAGATCTACAGAAAATCGATACAATTCCCTTCTCTCGGCAACGGCTAATAAGTGATCGACATCAGGAATAATTAACATTAGTTCAATGATAGTGAACCTACCCCCGAGAGCCCAAAAGAAGCCAAGGGCCGTGCCTGGAGCCATACCACACCTAGAAAGAGTAAGTGACGATGATAAGAAGCACGGTATTGTCATACCGTAAAGCAAGTTGTACGGTCTGTCAAACCGAGTCACTGAGGCTTTAAGAAAGAGATTGTAATTTACATACAGTTAAACCGACGACGTTAGCGAACGTAGATGATGAAGGCATCCAATACGAATTGAGACCTTTGCACATGTTAATGGATAGCGAAAGCGTGATATCGAGCCGAAACAAACCGGCATCGTTCAGAAGAGTGATTGCAAGCTCTGTCCTCTTATCAGTTGCCCTTGGCATCCTCATGATTTCGTCAAATCCGACTGCAAGGATTTCGTTCTTGACCAGGTCAAACATGGCATCTGCTTCACCTTCTGAGGGCGCTGTTTTGAGCTCAACACCTAGATGCTTGAGTGCGAGAAGGATTTGAGTGAGCGCCTCCGCAAAATTGTTGCAAAATAGGTAATTCCGCGATCTTAGGCGGATTGTGTTGGCTATATCTTCGGGGAACTGGGCGTGTACTTCGCATTCGTCGAGGATGGAATTTGATGTAGTGTAATCGCCTGAGGATAGTCTCAATGATATTGCTAAATTCAATTACGTCAGACAATGAACGTGCCTTTCCAAGTGAAAAGTCTAGTGAATAATATATATAGAATGAAATGAATTATTATATGATGCACTAATACTCACTCGGCTAGCCTGGAAAGCAAGGCGAATGTACGGACCGAGTCGTAGGTCCAGTGGTCATTTCGTAGTAACGATCTTGCGTTTAGAAACGAGCGAATGGCCAACTATCAAGTCAAAGGGATCAGACGGGGCACTAAATCAAAAAGAATATAGGCAAGAACCTCATGTGCGCCTCGTGCCCAAGCGGATTCACCAGCGTCCACCAAGATATTCAATAGCTCTTCTCGCTTCGGATTATCTTGTAACAACGGGAGGCATCTAGGACATGGACATTAGAATCACTATTGGAGGAGCAAGAAGTTTCACGACCTCTTCGCATGCTCCGCGACACGGTATACATCAATAGGCTTTTCAAGGAGCATCATAAGAACGATCTGTGGACAGAGTTTAATGAGGTACCTTTACACCTCATAGTCAAAGGCATACCCTGAGCGACATTTTAGATATGGTCATTTGTGGTAAAGCATCAGCTTCTGCTTGGGCGGCCTGCCGATAGCGGTCGTGTGTCCAGGTACACATCTCACGTGCACGTTGTACGAGCCAGCCTTCTTGCAGTGCGAGTTGCATTCCCCGCATGGAGGCGCGGGAGTTCGATGTATTCGAGAGATTTTTTGCCTTGTGAAGATTCCATTTATCATCGGTCTCATCATCACTAGAGTCCTCCCAGTCCATCATGAGCGCAACTTCAGTGATTTTAAAACTTGTATCGAGCAATGAGATGAGTCACACTGGAAGAAAAGAAGATTTACTTACGTTTTCCCGAAAAAGGCTGCCCAGGTAAGATACTTTCTTGCTTCCCCAGAAAGTTCCCTCATGCGGGAAGTCAGATATTTGGGGTCGGTAGGGTCCAGAATACTGTGTCTGTAGGCATCCCCCTGGATGGCTGGCATATCGTACCTACCATCAGTGTGAATTGAAGGATATGGAGCAAGCGAAGTTGAGGTGACTTACTTCCAGAAATTTCTGCCCCAATCGAATAGAATCTGTACACATGCTCAGCATGGAATTGTGCCAGAAAAACATACGCACATGATGTTGTCTTTGAAGAGTGGTGAGGACACTCCTTGCAGAAAAAGCATTGCCTGAAGAGGCCTTCAATACATACTCTGTCAAGGGAGCGACATCCTCTGGAATTCGGTGAAGGGTTCGAGATACGAGAGAAGATATGGCGGTGTATGAAAGTGGTTCCAAGAAGATCCATGTCGGTTCAGAACGGCTCGCAAACATCATCCGAACCCTTTCAAGGCTAAAACGACGATGACTTGTGCTCTATATCAGACTGTCCTGTCAACATTTGCATGACGCACATTTGGTGGCCAGATCTGATCGTCCCTAAGATCAACTGAAGAAAGAATGTCTAGTAAGAAAAATATGTGAAGTTAAGTAGTGATTAATTATAACACCATTCGACTCCTGGAGTTCATCAATGTTGAAACAAGATCCAAAGAACTACAAGACAGTGAACCACCAAACAATCTGTGAGTGAAGACTTTGGACTTACGATTCATCCGCATCATGAAGATCATCTAGAAATAACGCGAACAACCTGGTTTCCGCAATCACACATAACACGCTCTCTACGAGAGATTGGAACCGCGCTCTGAGCTCACTCGGGTCAAGATGCTCTGTCGGCACCTCTAAAGAGACGCCAAAATTCGCTAATACATCCTGTAACTCAGGTGTACCCTGATAAAGTAATGGCACGCTCTGCAACTGAGGGCCTAATTTTTCCCGAAGTCGAGTGACAAAGCGTTCAAGGTCAGTGGGGAAGACCATGAGTTGACGTAGAACGGAGGAGAGACAGCTGAGCTAGAGTATGCAGCAATGTTACATCAGTTATTTCTACAGTTTTAAGTCAAAGCTCACCAATGCAGCGAACGGAGCAGAATCTTCAGTCTGGAATTTAGCCTGACCCCAAAGTCCGTGAGCTGAGAGAGAGAGCATATGAGCAATCTTTGTTACAGTAAGTGAAGACGACCATACACCGCCATTTCGCTTGGTTGGCAAGGACCAATGAGCTCTTCCCAATCCTAGACCCAGTATCTGGTGAGATAGAAGCACGACGCTGAAAACAAGAGTAACCTCTACCCAGGCGGACCGACGACTAGAATCGCCTGTGTTCTCGGCGTCCTTGCGTCTGAGCGGAAAGCAAGCCTCCGAAGCGTGCTTGAACCTGACAACGGACTGACGCTCATTCTAGACGGACTGATTGTAGGCTCTGATGTTGTCATGAGGACGTCGCCTGGTTTTGTGTGAGGAGAATCACTGCTTGAAGAAAGCGTATCGTTGTGATCATCGACAGAAAAGGGACCAATGCCATTTGAAGCGGTGCTTAAAACACCTTGATGGTTGGAGAAGTATTGTGAAAAACTTCTTGACGTCTCGGCGACTTATGGATAATGTTTACTGTACGTTGCAACAGAAAATCAGAGGACGAGGTACTTACTAACATTTCCAATGGTGTCCAGCTCTTTCTCTCTTCCAAACTGATTTCGGTCACAATGACGAATATAAGATAGACCCACATCAACATACCATAGCAAGGGGCAAGGTGAATCCCTAGAGACGAGAATGATTCGATGATAACATGGATATCTTTGAGCTATGACCTCACTCACCATAAAGCGATCTTCTTTGGCAATTTCAAACTGTGTTATAAGCTACAATATGAACAGGTTGTGAGAATGGAAGTTTAAAGCATCATTGAAATCTTCCTACCTCCCCAGAGTCTGTAGCAGTCGAGGAAATAGCTAGAAGTAACCGTCTCTGGCACTCCAGCAAGTCTTTCTGGAGACCGTGCGCACTCTGATAGCGCGCATCGGGACTTTTAGCCAGAAGCTATGTAGGTATTATATATATTAGTTGGTCGACTATACATACGAAATGAACTCAGCATGCCTTTTCAATGATCATGGCTAGTACTTGTGGGAGATCTCTGCGGACCTCATGGACTGGCATGGGCCTTTTCTGTACGATTGCGTGGAGTAACTCCAACGGCTGACCCTCAAACGGCATTTGTCCACGTCCAACAAGGAGAGTCCAGAAGAGGATACCAAGGGAGTATAGGTCAGTCCTGTGATCTTGTGTCATTGTTTCAATACTCCCAGTCTGCTCAGGCGCAAGGTAACACAAAGCTTCCTTGACTTTGAGTTTATCATCTTCCAGTGCGCGCAGCACGAGCAATGAAGGGGAACCATGATTTTCGAGGGAGATCGCACGATTGCCGAAGTGAATGAGCCGCACCAGACCGGAGTGTGGATTCAAGTGAAAGGCATTGGCGCGAACTAGACAATTGATGAGGTCTAAATTATTCATTTATTAACCTGGATGTGACAAACACACCTTCCCGATGTATAGTTCCAACTCTGACAAAGCATGGTATGAGCGGGACGCCAAGCACTTAAGAGACTGTTGGAAATACCTATGAAGATTCTCCAAGCACCGTGTCGCGTGTATGGCAAATCTAGAGGAGCTGAACATTAACAATTTGGATGAAAAGAATCAGCTCACTCCAAAAAAGACGCCAAATCCATGATAGGCGTTTCCTCTTCCTTTATATTTTCTGTTCCCTCACCCATCGACAATTCGTCTTCAGTTCGGATCGAACCATCCATAGACATACTTAAACGAATCCGAGGTGGCTCAGCCAGGAGGAGATCGTTGATTTTGTATGGCGGTAGATACCGACCGAGAAGATTGGGACCAGGGTGGGCAAGAATTAAAACCACGCAGTCCCCATGCTCTCGTGGAATCTTCAAGTTTTCCAACAAGGCTAACGTGGTACCATGTACATTGGACTTGGCTATGCGTCCAAGGCTGTCAAGCGTGAAGGGGCGGGAAACGAGATCGATGAAGGAAAGGCTTACACATGAGCCTCCCTTTCGAGACACTGAGAACCATTGGTGGCCACTGGGGCAATCTTAGCTAGAACGTTGGAGCCATCCTTGAGACTGTTCCCTTCTGCCAGCAGTGTCAAGCTTCCTGTGTCATGCCAGCGGTGGGCCTGGTATAAAGTCTCAGCAGGGCGGTCATATATGGCAAAGAAAGCTTCACCATTTCAAAAGCATATCCTGGAACACACAGGATTCCATCTCTGAAATATAAAGTCGGAAAGGTCGACTGGCCAAGTTTTCGCCGCATGGGGTCTGCCTCCGGAACAAGAGCACTAAACTTTAGTATTGGCACCGAGGCCCCTGATGTTATTTATGTACTTAGTAATAAGTTCTTGACGTCACAGGTCCTCATCGGGGCCACTCAGTACCGGGAAGTACTTATATACCCCGTTGTCGTTTGAACTTTTGATTGATAACGACACAGTGAAGTATCATTTATCGATACGAATACATCATGAGAGCAAGATAGTAGAAACAGAGAGACAGATTATAAAGCAGTAATTACGAGGTCACTATGAATTGTGTAAGCACAAATATAGTCAACAGTTGACATAAAACGCACTGTAGCTAGCCGGGTCAATGTGGTCAGGAAGTTCGGGGACTGCCACTTCAAATCTGGACTGAATAGCAGCCATGACTTGTTGGTCACTTTCTGAGGACACAAAGGTAATCGCGAGACCCTTGGTGCCGAATCGACCAGCACGACTAATAACAATCATCAACAAATGTCAAATTATATAAGCAAGTGAACGACAGCACCCACCCGACACGATGCAGGTAACTGTCGGCGTCAGGTGGGCAGTCATAGTTGATAACAATGTTGACACGCTCCACATCAATACCACGGCCGAAGATGTCCGTAGCAACAAGAATACGCTTCTCGAACGCCTTGAATGCCGTATATCGATTGATCCTAAATCAAGGAATGGGTCACCTTCGAATACGGATGAGATGTAGACACAAACCGCTCCTCCTGCTGCAGGCCCGAGTGAATGCTGATACTGGGGAAGTTGCACGACACAAGCAGTTTGTCAAGCTCAATGGCACGTGCAACAGACTTCACAAAAATGACAACCTAAGATACAAAATCAGTAAATAGTATGTTCGATAGCATTAACACTCACTTGGTTGAATTCCAAATTATCAAGGAGGTCGTTCAATTTCCTATTCTTCTCCTTCTCCTCGAGCTTCACGTAGTGTTGCTGGAGTCCGTGAAGCGTGAGTTTAGTCTCATCGTCAACAAAAATTTCGAGAGGCTGCGGAAGGAACGTCAGTGGAATGCGTTAAACAAGACATAAGGAATAAAAACAGACGTTTGCCATAAACTTCTTGCACGTCGCCCTAATCTCCTTCGCTAATGTTGCACTGAACATCATCACTTGTTTGTGATGAGGTGTTGCTCGGAAAATTTCTTGAACATCGCGGCGCATGTCTAATGTGGGCAGTGTCGGGATTAGATATTTGTGGCGTTGAGAAAAGGAACGAAGAAAAGGGGAGAGAAGAAAAATGCGAAAGGTTTATAAAAAAAGAAACACGGGACGACGAAACGGAGATCCTCGCTGGTCGCTTCCAAGGTTCGTGTCCTCAAGTAGTGGTTCTTCAGTCGCCGATCTCCCTCCTAGCCTCAACCTTAACCTAACCTATCCCCTACCAACTGCTATCCAGATCGCGATGGAATGCCAACGCTTATGGGCATGGTGAAGGAATGAAGACAAGCCAAGTGAAGCCAAGAGCCTCGATGCCCGATGCATGGGCGAATATAAAGGTGGATGATGTGGCCGAAATTTCGCAAGACTAACCAAGCTGTTCGAGCATTTTGTCGCACTCATCCAACACGAAATGTTTCACGTTCTTTGCGTCCAGAACTTTGTCGCGAGCGAGAGCATTCAAACGACCAGGGGTGGCGACCACAATATGAGGGCATTTGTTCTTGTCCCGAAGAAGCTCGGCATCTTTTGTGACCGGTGTTCCGCCAAAGAAGGTACTGACGCGCACATCAGGCATGTACTTAGCGAAACGTGTATATTCATTCTTGATTTGGAAGGCCAATTCCCGGGTGTGACAAAGGACGATGACAGAAACTTCTCCATTGACAGGTTCAAGTTGTTGAAGTGTCGCCAGAACAAAAACAGCTGTTTTTCCATGTCCCGACTTGGCTTGACAGAGAACATCCATTCCTAGTACAGCTTGAGGGATGCATTCTTGTTGGACTGAGGGAAAAAGGTATGAACATATTCCAGGCATTTCCAGCGCAGAGCTTACCCTCCGAAGGATGCTCGAAGCCCAAATCACTGATGGCTCGTCGGAGTTCGGGCTTCAACAAGAAGTCCCTATGTGGCACTTTGGGTTAAAAAAGTTTGAAAACACGTAGCATCACTGCAAACCTGAAACCAGTTGAATGAATGCCTGAAAAGTTCTTCTTGTCTTTGTCTTCGCCTTCGCCTGCCCCTGGTACTGCAGCACCGTTGGTCGCAGACGGGGCTGAAGAACCATTAGGGACGATTTCGTGCTCATCTTCGTAGTCAATGAGGTCCTCGTTGTCATTGCCGCTCATTTTAGTTTGGAAAAAAAAATAAGAAAAGTCAAAGGGATAAAGCAGGGGGTAAAAAGACGTATCAGAGAGTTGTGGTGGTTGAATGGAAAGGCCAAGTCAGACGGCGTGACTTGACTCCTGCTCATGCCGAAACCAAACAAACAGGAACAACACCGCCTCCCCGCACGGACCAATTTTTTTTCCAAAAAATGCGTGTACATATCTGTCCATATCTCTATCTACTTCCCAGAGCTATCAAAGCATGAGTAGCATGTTGCAAGAGTTCATTCAAATCTACACCTCCAGTATTTTCAAGAAATTGGCGCGCCTTTGCCACCAAATCATTCTGAAGGGCTCTCTGGTCGGCCATTTCCTTTTGCATAAAAGCAATGGCAAGAGCTGTCGCCCAAACCTTGACATCAACACGCAAATTGTTCATTTCGTCGACTACAACTCCCATTCCTGAAAAAATTCCCCGAAGAGAATCAAGTGAATAAGAACCGTCGAAGTCTTGAAGGCGCACGAGCTCAATGACAAGTGGAGACACTTGGGCCACAGACTGTGCTAATTGCGCCCTTCGCGGAAGAGGTTGGTCGGCATTCAAGTGTCGAGGTTCAATTCTCGGCGAAGGCTGCCGTTGTATTTCTTCTTCCTCAGGAGACAATCGCGGTCGAAGCTCAGGACTAAATGGCACACTATCATCGCTGCAATCACAAGAGTTCAGAGAACTCAAGGTAGAGAATGTTTCGTGACTCTCCACGCTCGTTTCACTCTTGCCATCAGTGTCGCCCTCAGTCTCATCACTATTCAACATTGAAGAGGTCACCCAAGAACCTGGAAGTGGCCTGGCATCTATGACCGGCGAATTCCTTGCCTGTTTGAAAAACCCCAAGACCAAATCTAACGCAGTTGCCAGAAAAGGGAAGGAGTTTCCTTCTTGGATGTGGCTTTGTTTCGCCCTAGGTGGAAGTTGTCTCGGATTGTCCCTGGACGTTACTTGACGATCGAAACGTCGTCTATCATCCGGTCCACTGTCGGTGGCAACAAAAGACGTATATCGGCTAACAAGTTGGTACTTCTCGCCGAGATTAATGATAACAGCCTTTCGGATTTCGTCTTCTGAGGCTGATATGATGATAGATGGCAGTTTAGCCCGCTTCCCTTCATGCTCCTGGATCAACCGCCATGCTGTGAGGGTGTGTATCATGGGCAATCCTTTCTCCGCACTGACAAGGTGAACAATCGCAACAGGTATTGATACCTGGAATGGACTGTCATCATTATCAAGTTTTCCGCTCAAGTAGACGGTTTGCGGAACGCTAGACTCCCGTAGTTGAATAATGACAGAAACAATGGTCTGAGTCCCTGAGTGCACATTGTTGACTTCTGTCGGTGCTTGCTGAATAACAGGAGGTGAAGCGGCGATGGTTCTTGGTGACAAAGTCTGGCCTAACAAGAATTTAACGTCCTGCGTCCTAAGGTGGTCCTCCGGAATACCCCAGTCAATTGTGACATCTCTTAGGATGGGCGTTCTCCCGGCTTGGAACAAACGTGCACACTTCCCAATAATACTTTCTGCACTGGTGGCATAGAGGCAAACACCATTTCCGGCTGTAGCAATTCCCTCGCAAGTCGCAGTTGAAACTCGGTCACCAATACCCAAAGTGAAAACGCGAAGAGGGGCAATTTTGGAAGCTTGTCCCACTGCATCTCTCACAGCCTGAACGGCATTGTCTCCATATACCTTGAGAAAGGCCATCAGAATCGTGGAAATGTGTGACTAGAAACTTCCTTGCCTCGCCATCAGTCAAAAGGAAAATAGCTGTTGGTATGCTTCGATTACGAGTCCGCAATACGTGTTGGAGAGCGTTGTGCAACTCCGTACCACCTCCCACGTCAATACGGTCGACATAAGCACTCTACAAATTAATGTGTCATTTGTCTTCAGTTTGTCTCGAAGACTCACTGCTTCTCTTAAAGTTACTTCATTGTACTCGCGGCCATGCAGTGACCAACTTTCTACGTGGTTGTCGAAAATGTACACATTGAACATGGTGCCAGAAGCAGGAAGCATACGAAGAAGGAGTATCAGCGTGGCCTTCGCAGTGGAAATGCGATCCCCTGACATACTACCACTTCGATCAACCACAAAAAGATATTCCTGGATATCAATCGGGCGAAACTTCTTGGGCACCAAGCTCATTTGCAGGGCAAGTGTTGTTTGATTTCCTACGTGTTGCAGTTCTGCAAAGCATCGAGGAGAATCAAGGTCCTTTGCGCTAATAATGAGTACGAAATCGCGGTCAAGAAATGAGTGCGATTGATATTCTATCATCGTTCGACGTCTTGATAATCGGCCATGGGTTTGATATTTGGTCTCGAGAATATCGTGACTGTGGCTTGGGCTGAAAATATATTGAATACGCCCAGCCGTTTGTATGTCACACGTTATTCTAATCCTTGTCTGTTCTATTGACCTGAAAGCCGATGTTAGCTCGTCCGGTGGCGTGCCGTAGCGCTGGCCGACACCGCTGGAGAGCTGAAATCGAATCTCATTGGCATTATCATCGTTTGCCAGACTCATCACATACTGGTTTATGATTCATCAACGCGATTGAAAAAAAAATCACTTCGCCTGAAACGTACCTCCAAAAAGACCTTCACGCTTGTGCGTGCGGGTATAGAACCAACGGATATCGTGAAAACTAGAAATACATTAGAGACGACGAGAGGTGTTATCAACAAAAGAAGCTGACTATCGTCTGTCGCATAATTGACCAATCCAGCTAACTGTCTCGCATGGGTCGCGTTCTCGTACTCTCTCTGTGCAATTACTCTGTCTTTAGCTACTCCTTTGACAATCCGGCCGTCTGATGTCTTCATGCGAAAGGAACATACGGCAGCGCTCGCCGGAACAGGAAACATATATTTACATCGTCCGGTAAGGGTCTCAAGAGGATTATTGTATGTTTGAATCAAACTAACCCTGCAACTAACTGGAGAGCTCATCAGTTGGCCGTACAACATGCTTGCGAGAGACTTCACCATCTACAATGAGGACTCTTACGTCGACCTTCTCCAAAGGCAACCATGTTTGCTGCGACGAGGATGTATACACGATTCCTGTCGGGTCCATGGTCAGGAAGAGATATGAGGCCGGACAGAAGTAGGTTATCAAAGCTTATGTATCATCTGGGGAGCTAGGCGCCAAATAACACGAGGCGTGGGTCGTGGCCACCGCGCTGAAGAAGTCGATCATATGAAGAACACTTGAAATGAAATATGGGCGCTTGAGCGGAAAATGCAAGATAGAAGCTCAGCTCCACATAGCTATTGTTAGGTCTTTACAAGAAAGACCTTTTCTGCCTTAGCTTGAATATAGAGATGGGATATCCCGGCTGTCTGAAAGTTCATGCAGCCCATGGGTCAATCAAGGGTACCGAACTGAGGAATTTAGGATAATCTCCATATTGACACGCCACGTCAGGATACTGACCCTTTAATAGTCAGGTTCACAGGTCCACAGCTTGTTCAACATTCAAGCAGCTCAGCTTTATACATAGAAACGTCCGATAACAACCGACGTGAGAGCACCATCATGTCGGGCGAATAAAGCCGACCATTACATCCACTCTATTTCTCAAGTCCTTTTTCCCATCAAGGCAAACATAACATAAGCATAACAGCATTCGGATAACTTGGCTAACTGAACACTGTGTCCACTAACTCAGCCTACTGGTATAAATAGCGGGCTTGCTCTCTTCTTCAAGTATCAACACAGCTTGTTGAAGAAAGCCGTTCATTATGCCCAGCAGTTATCCTTTTTGGTGCGTTACTCTGGCTTATAAGTCGGGTTGTGACTGACGGTTATGGCTAGGCTTGGAGGTCAGTAATCTGCGCAAGTATCGGATGTCATTCAAGACGTATATCATTGATAATACTTCCTTTATACAGGAGTTGCGGCCTCGAGTAAGAGTGCAAAAGTCTTCCTTCTGTTGAAGTGTATGTGCCTAACCAGTCTTCAGTGGCCGCCAGTTGCACGCATCCCTTAGATTTGATCAAAGTGTGAGCAATTCTGTGAGATATTAGCCTCGTATATATCCTTAGCGTCTTTCGAAGTCGAATGCAGACACTAGAATTTGGGTCCAGGCGACCATCAATGACATCTGTCCTACGCGCGTCGATCGCACAATCGGGCATTCCAAACCTATACGCGGGTCTTACTGCATCCTTGATGCGCCAGATGTCATATTCACTGGTTCGTTTGGGAACGTACGAGGAATTAAAGGCGCGCTTCTCCAAACACGGTCCGCCCTCAACGATGCGTCTGATTCTGGCTGCAAGTCTAGCTGGTGGTCTTGGTGGAATTGCTGGTAACCCGGCAGGTACGTATGGTGTCCTGCGGCATCGCTTTCTTTCTCAGAATCCCTTCATCGTTTGCCAGACATCATACTTGTCAGAATGACAAGCGATTCAATACGTCCGCCGGAGAAAAGATATGGATATAGGAATGCTCTGGCAGGTTTAACCAGTCTCATCAAGGAGGAGGGTGTGAGAGGTTTATCAAGAGGTTTAGCTCCCAACACTGTAAGTTCGCTTCTTGCTCTGTCTTTGGATTTCGTTCTCACTGTACTTTAATGTCAGGTCAGGGCTGTCTTGATGAACGTATGTACTATTGCCAAGGTGTGATCACTGCGCTTACGTGTGACCCAAGGCGTCTCAAGTGGTATCGTGAGCTATACCAGTTATACAATATCAAGCAAGTCTGGAACCTCTATTGACAGATACGATTTTGCCAAGTCAACACTACTTCGTCATCCGATCCCTTTCATCAACTGCCAGTTACACGATAATCTCCTTTTGCATGTAATTGCAAGCACACTGGCCGGCACGGTGGCAACAAGTACGTCTATGTTACTTTTCATATCGAAGCATAGGTTAACCTTGCTTCATAGCTGTTTGCTCACCTGCAGATGTCATCCGGTCACGAGTAATGGCTTCTGTATGATGTTGTTCTTTTGAATCCAATCGCATATCGCTCATTCACTTGCAGTCTGGAACCACAAGTATCTCTCATATTCTTGTACAGTCTTTACGTGAAGAAGGCCCCAGGTTCCTGCTGAAGGGATGGACGCCTGCTTTCATGCGTCTTGGACCCAATACTATTCTCATGTTTGTTTTCTTCGAGGTACTCATGAAATCTCTACTCCGACAACTATTATGCTAACTGTAAGCACGATTTTAGCAACTGAAGAGAAGTTGGAACGATATGACTTCATAGCAAGCCTAATGGATTTGGATAACTTTAGAGAGGTCATCTTAGAATTTACCCACTGTTTGGGATCTGAATTGGAATAGTACTCACGTTTACTTCTTGATTGGATGTTGACACCCTTGGACAATGAAATCATTTATTTATGTTGCTTTTTCAAGATGTAATAGAATGTACTTCGAGTAGTCAAATCACTTTCATGTACTGTTAGACGGAAAATGGTAGAAAATCGACTATCATTCGAGAAACAGTTCCAGACAGGGTCCTGAATACAGTATTTAGGTTGTAGTATAGACAATGATCTTGTCTAGATCTGCCGCGTAGTCTTTGAATCATGAGTGGTAAGGAATCACGAAGAAGACACACGACTCACTACTTTGCCCAGCACTGAACGTAATTGAATTGACCCCACTCCTTAGGGTGAGCTTCACTGGGACGGACAAGATGACATGTCCCCCACCAGTATTCGGCTGGTCAACCAGAATTGAAGCTCCACCATTGACACTGATGACAGAGGAGTTTTTATTGAGTCACATCCATAACGCAATGATATGTGTACCTAACAGTGGTGTTTCGCCAAGTCGAGTCACCTGTAGCAGGAGCTATTTGTGAGTGGCTTGGGCTGAGTAACTGGCCAAAGGGAACACCGAACCATTGGCATAATATAAAGCAACCCATTGGGGAGTACCAGTCCCTTGAACGTCGTTGATCGTTACAGACCCACCATTTCCTGTGGATGATGTAGTAAATTAGCAACAGATGAGATTCGTCATCAGTCGGAATCGGACCAAGATAACCAACAGCCTTCCCTCCCGAGAATGAATTATCCGACAGAATGGTTGCTGAGCCTGAAATGGTACCGATCTCTGCTTCGTAAGAAACACCAGTAGCAGCCGTATATGTCCCAGAAGATAGATCGATGTTCCAGATGTCAGTGTGAACGATTTGAGGAATGCCAGTCGACCAGGATAGAGGGAACCAGATATAGCGGCTACTTCCCAAGAGAGACGGACGCCAGCGATCTCCCATATAGATGGCAAGATTGTCATTTATCAGGAGATCGAAGGTATTCTGTGAGAAGTAAGTGCGGGTGGCCGCAGGCGCGATGTCTGTTTGGGTGGACCACGGACCCGCCAAAGACTGACAATTCTGTCACATTTAAACGCAAAGTCGGACAATCAAGGCACTAACCGTAGCTGTGAAGACCTTATTCGGATTTGGATCCCAGCCAGAGGTATGAGATGCAAACAAGTAATAAACCTGAGTAATAGTCAGTGATGAAACAAGAAAACCTCAGACGTTCTAACTCACGCCGTCCCTTTTGATGATTCCGGGAGCTTCTAACGTCGAAGCTACGTATATCAAGTGAAGACTTGTTTAGAAAGTCAATAAGAGACAACGGACCGGCGAGTACACCGGTCTGAGACACAACTTCATAGTAATTCGCATCAAGCTTAGAGATTTTAAAGTTCTGGTTATTATCGGAAGCATAGAGGAGATACGTGGTTTGCGCAGCTTCACGACAACCACTGTTCTTGAGCCCCAATCTGTCAAAAGAATGAAAAAAAGTTACACGTACCATCATCTAAATGGGAGACTATTTAGGAGGCAAATGTACAGTGGGAAACTGAAGTTACCATCTTTGAAAAGACCCATGTCCCGGGAGTCCGCGCCCAAGGGCTTAAAACTGCCCCGATAATTATATGGCCCACATGGAGTATTGGCTGTCGCTACTCCAACCTGCGCTGCACCATAGCTAAAGGGTGGTCAACATGGACAAGACCATTCCGGCTCGACAAAAAAAAACAAACTTGGAGCTATCGGAATGGAACCACATCACATATTCCGAGTTCTTAGAAACGACAGTGAAAGAATAGATTGTTGTGGTCAAACTTTGCTCACAGCTTGATTATAGACGACTGTTAAACCACGCAGAGATCACCAATCATGCACTGTTAATCGGAATCTTCACGTACCTTTCGGACGTTCGACAATATTAGAGGTGGATATGTTTGTTCCGGCGATTGGTGTCAATGCATCGTTCTGACGTGTCCAGGTCATGAGGTCTGTCGACTTTATTTCAACGATTAGTACATGTAATAGAATGCACGGGACAGCAATAACCGTGTAACATGAGACAGCATGAAAAAGAGCACTATTCAAGGATTTGTCTTCTCCGTACCAGTAGTACGTGGAGCCGACCTGCGAAGTATATCATTTGTCGGGAGAATCCTTGGATTAGAACGATGAGAACCTTTAATAATCCTCCGCCATGCGCCTGTATAATGTTGCCGGCCGTGTCTGTCCAGGCTGCACCTGGGACAATGACTGCACCCTCGGTGGCGAAGGCTGCCGCAAGTACAAGAAAAAAGATAAAGAAGTGATACATCGGATGAGTGCCAGAATGGTCGAAATGTAGTCGTACTTCAGTGATATACAGTATGAAGATTCCCTTATTCACGTGGTCATGAAAGCCGCGAAATACTTCCGTGGACCGTGACAGATAACCCTCGTGGCATCTCGGTCTCGAGTAAGATTACGAGTATGTGATTTCGGCACGCAGCATGCACGTTGCTAGCCAAAAAAACTCGAACTAATTACACCAAGACGGACCGAAGTTTCAAGTCATGACAGAAGTCGCAGCTGCACCTGAGAAAGATTGGCGGACCGGGAAAGCGACATCATTCCGAGAAAAGTCCTCAACGATGTAGTGTGGATGGCAACTGAGGTACAATAGGAAGAGTCGGGATTTAGTCAACCAAGCCCCACTTCAATCTAATCTGATCAACCGTCTTATTTAATCTCCGCAGTTACCACGTCTGAATTCAGTCTCATCTCATTGGAAATTGCTCGCCGCGCGCACAGATTTCGAAGCCTAAAATGGAGGCATTTCAACTTCTCTCGAGGGGCGGCCTCAATTTTGATAAGAAGAAATTCAAAGCAGATTTCTCGCTCTTCAATGTACTTGAATCTGCGACTTCCCTGTGTGCATAAATGACATTTTTATGTAGCATGCTAAGAAAGCTCCTGACGTCAAGGAAAAGGCGACATCCTCTGCAAACAATGACGAACTTCCTACAGAACTCGATTTTTTCAAATACGCGCAAGGTGGTTCTGGAAAACGGAAGAGCTCAGGTTATGAAGATGGATCAAAAGGAAAGAGGCGAAAAGTTGAAAATGTGGATGGTGACGATATGGATGAAGACGAAGCTGAAGAAGACACGGAGGAAGCACTTCACGAGGCTAGCTCAAATGGATCCAAACAACGTGTCGTGGCAAAGGGTTCCAACGTTCCCAGATACGCCGATTCGTTCTCTGCACTAAAGGACCGCTACCAACTTCCGTCACATATATTCCAAAATCTTACCCGAAATGGATACATACACCCAACAGGTATACAATCATACGGTATACCAATACTTTTGGAGGTGCGCATCTTGTGGTTTCAAATATGGCTCCAGCTTGACCTTGTCAGTCGCGTGATTTGGCAGCTATCTCGCCAACAGGCACGGGAAAAACACTTTCATACGTCATTCCTGTCCTGGCTGCCTTAGGAAATCCCGCAGCTAGTGCCAAAGCAGACGTGGGAGCTGGCGTGAGAGCACTCATCGTTGCGCCCACTCGAGAACTGGCCCATCAGATACATAATGAGTGCCTTAAGCTAGCACAGGGAAGAAAGTGGAGGATTGTTCTATTCAGCAAAGCTACCGCAAGTACATTGGGTGATAAGATTGTACGCGACAAAGTCGGTTCGTAATTCGAGCTGATTTCAGAAGCATCACACTAGAAAAGCTCCTGTAGATATCATTATCAGCACTCCCCTTCGACTAGTCGCCTCTCTCCAATCCGGGAAACTTGATCTTAACAAGTAGGCTATTTCCTTGTTGGGCTTGTTTAATGCTTAGAGTTTTGTAGTGTTCGCCATCTGATTTTAGACGAAGCCGATCGCATGCTTGACTCCGAGTTCTTTCCTCAAATTGAAGAGATTTTGGCGTCCTGCACCCATCCAAACATCCAAAAAGCTGTTTTTAGTGCGACGCTACCTGCAAATGCTGAGAAAATTGCGATGGAAATGCTTCAGGACCCTATTCGCGTTGTCGTGGGTCTAAAGTAAGCCAATGTTGAATCTCTTCTATTCTTCCTGCTTAGTTGTTCCATTTCTTTTCAGAGATACCCCACTTCCTCTCATTGCACAGTCGCTTACTTACGTTGCGGACGACCAGTCAAAATTACCGAGTTTGCTCACCTATTTGACCCAGCCATATAATCCACCTGTTCTTATATTTACCTCATCTCAGCCCCGCGCCACTTCGCTTGCGGAGGAGCTTGCCCTCAATGGCATACCTAACGTGGACTGTTTACACGCTGGATTGAGCAAAAAGGAACGAGAGGAAGCAGGGAGCCGTATGCGCAAGGGAGAGAGCTGGGTGATGGTTAGTACCGAAGTCATGGCGCGCGGTATGGACTTCAAAGGTGTACGGGAAGTCATCAATTATGACTTTCCAACAAGTGTCCAGAGCTACATCCATCGTATTGGTGAGCCAGTGAGATCATCACGAAGATAGCATGGTTAAATCTCAAAACCAACAGGGCGCACGGGCCGTGCGGGTCGAGAGGGCAAAGCTGTAACATTTTTTACTGACGAGGATGGTCCCTACCTCAAAGCGTATGATTCTATCCGGATAAATGCTTCTGCTGCTGACTCTACCTTGTAGAATTGCAAATGTGCTCCTTCAATCCGGCTCGCAAGTGCCGGAGTGGATTCTGAAACTACCGAAACCATCCAAGATGAAAAGAAGATCAATGGGCAGGGTTAAGCGTTCTGAGTTTGTCAATCCTGCCCGAATGATCGGCCGCAGCGATGCAATTAAGAAAAGGTTTTATCACACCTCATTCGTTGATGATCTACCGATTTATCATTTGTTTCACCAGGGACATGATTGAGGGTTCCAAGAGACGAAAAGACAAAGCGGAAAAAGGGTCATCAAGGGAGAACATCACTGACAATATCAATTGATTGAATAGATCTAGCTACGCTGGCTTTGACAGGATAAGTAGAGTGCATCTTCATAAGTGAAAGACATGTTGATTGACAGGTTGACTCACCTGCCGACCTTTCAATGACAGAGGGAACATGAAGTGGGAAGTACAAGAGAAAATCTTCTTGTAAGCCTGGCTTACAGCATCCCCTCAAGCTGCATAGATAGTGTGCCGCAGCTCTGTTCAGTTGTTCTGCCTTTTGGTTGTATGGCTCTGTTGGGGCACACTCCCGGGCTTCCAGCATCTTCTTAAGCTGGATATATAGGTATCTGTTCAGTTTTCTTGCTTTTTGGCTGTACAGCTGTTGGGGTACACACAGATGCCAGCTTACACTTCTCGCTATTGGACCATGTTCAACATTACAGACATAGATGAAAGAATTAGCTGGAACAAATGCCAGAATACAGTGTGTTTAGTGAACCTCCTAAATATGATGTATTAGTGTCAATGAGGAAGTCATTTCTCACCTGGTAGTTATTTGCTTGCACTACAAGTGGTAAAAAATCGCGGTTGCAAATACACACTCTAATGTATCCTTATCACATGAATGGGCTAGTGTTTGCTGTTCCTTTTCATTGAACACGGTTGATTGTCCCATCCAGAGCGTTCACGAAGCATCCACGGTATTTATAGTATTTGCTTTTTCAAATCCGATGGAAGAGACGCGATGGGATATTAATTGCGATTGAGAGGTATGTTGTAGCATTCAGAGGGATAACCTGAAGAACCCTGTCCCGGCGCTGACAGTAGTTTCACCCAATGCGCGGGAGTCGGAAGGGTAAAGGTTTTCGGCCTTAGTTACATGCCGTTTCTAATCCTGTCACACCGCTATGTAGATCGAATCCAGCCGAGTATGTATTTCACCCGATATTTTTATTCCGCTGCCGAGAAAAACGTAAAACGGAAGTAAATACATTTTTGGAACAGCTCTTGCGAGGGGATAAGCTGACTCGAGGCGAACACGACGTTACATCACGACAGAGTGAATAACAATGGGTGCCTCTGAGCTTGACTCTTGACTTGCTTAAGAACGCCTCAAAAAAAAACCAAAGGTGGTGTCCTTTTGCCCAATCTATTCAACTCGACGGTCTTCGACATATGTCCCCACAAACTGAGCGAGTCATGGATGCTGCCGAATTCAAGGTTTCTCCTACTTCGAATCCTCAGCCTCTTAATTACCGTCTTGCAAATTTCTTATGTGAGGATCCCTCCAAAGAACCATGTCCTCGTTCTTGTTGCCGTCCACCTGGCGTTCCATCTCGTCCTCCTAATGCATTTATGCTTTTCCGGGTCCGATTTTTGGGCCAAAGAGGAGGTCAAAGCGTGCCAAATAGAACGCGATCACCGCTGCATCAGTCAAATTGCAGGCTGTTGTTGGGAAACCCACGACAAGGAAGAACGTACTCTGTACAGGCAACTCACAATTGAGAAAAAAGAGTTACTTTCACTCCAACATCCAGGGTATAAATATATTCCGTCTAGTGGACGAGAACGAACCGGCGAGAGCCTCGGAAGGCTACCGAAGAGGAGTGATGCTGAAAGCTCGTCAGGGAAGAAAGAGTGCCTTCCGTCGGTACTTCATTCACTCGAGGCAATGATGGCCCTGGTATTGCTTCGATAAGCTTCGATTGGGAGGACGAACTCGAGTTTCCTTCTTCAAAGATGCGCACACCGGGGCAGTGCTGTTGAAACTAAAGTACAAGCGAAAATTCGTCCAAGCTCTCCAGCGGTCACGAAAGAGGAAGAAAGGAAGTAAGTCAATCAGCCCTTCGAATGCTCTCCCAAGCGATAAAATCATAGCAGTTGAGACCTTTGCTCTCAATTTCCAGTTGCGTCCTCCGAGCTATGGAATCTCGACTTACACAATGAGGCCTCCCAGATTCCTTTCAGGACTTTCATATGATACATTGTCTCGGATACGATGGACGCCGTTCATAGCGATCAAGCCCATTTCGCCAGGAAAGCGTCTGCAATCTCGAAGTCGACTTTCTGAACCCGTTTGACACGGCGGGCAACGAGGAACTCACAATCCCACTTCAAGAACAACCTCGTGGATGCCTCTTCCACGGAGACGATCGACTATTGTACGAACATAAACGATTCGTTACTTATCACACTGTAGTGTTTATGTCCACTTACAACGCCATTCACGAATGCATGAGGACTGTTAGATGCTTCCGTATACGAGAATATGACTTTATTTCGTCCGTGCCCGTTTGGAAAAGGGCTCAGCAGTTCCATCATTAGTCTGAATCTTACCCTCCTGTTGTTCGTTGGTCAGCCACGCGCAAGCCATCTCCTTTGTTGCTCCAGGATTGCCAAGTTGCCATTCTAATAATGCATTCATTGTCTTACCCATCCAGGCTCCAGGCTTGGAAGCCCCAAGGGTTTGAACAACTTCACGACCCTATCAAGCAGCGTCAGTCGGTACCACACATCTGTGTCAATCTAGCGCACATCAAGGATCGGCCTAGCTTCAACTGTGCAAGGTAAGTCTAATTCTTCGATTTTGGTGATAAAGGCATTATAAGTTCCGACAACACTTGTAGCTGCCTCCACTGTTCTCAAAAAGACTCAGAAATCGTCAGACAAAAAACATGGATACTTACCATCTAAAGTGCCCTTTTCTAGGGCATAGAGTGGCACAAGTTCTTGTATTAGTGAGAACAGGAGCGAAGTAGCCCAGTGAGATCCGGTATTTGGATTATGGACTGCTTTTTCTCTTAACAAAAGACCTGGTGCACATTATCTTCAGGAGATATGGCCAACTACACGGAAATGGGACAGACCGAGAGCCACCCTTTGAGACGTATGTGGGAACCTTTCGGAAGTCAAAAGGGGATTTTGAAGAATTGTAGAAGAAGTGAAGAGCGCAGGTATGCCATCAAGAAAATGGTTCTGTGTTCCGAGTTTTAGAACATTCCGTATGATGTACTCGATGGCCGGTAGTGTATTTTTCTTGTCTGAGTATGAGATTCCTTTGAACGGAGTTAAAATCGCAGCGAGATACATTCGGGCTCGACACGTCGGATCGGTGTCGACGGCAGAGAGATAACTCGGGTGCAATGATGGTATTGGGAAAGTTTCATTTGCATGGAGCAGGTTATGAGTAATAAAAGCAGCCGTAAAGGCGATATCACGGGAAGCAGGAGGAGACGAGAAGGTTGCGAGCACATGGGGCGGAATAACCGAAAAGATCGAGTCATACAAAGAAAGATCTTTTATGAGCTGGATCGCACCAAGAGGATCGCGTCCTGATTAATGTACTTCAGATAGAAACGACAAAGACCTGGGGCAAGACAAACCCTTCATCATCTTCGAGAGCTCCTCGCCTGCTCTTTCACGAGCCACTTTGGTCACTAGAGCGTGCTTGAAGGGGTAAGCACACATACAAAAGAATCAGTCACTAAGGAATCCACCTGGATCACTGGATCCCTCGCTGCTTCTGCTATATCGGGCACAATGTCGAAGCCAAAGCGACTAGCAAACCTGACGCAACGTAGGACACGTAGCGGATCATCTAAAAAAGTTTCTCTCGGTGGTAGTGGCGTACGAATTACCCCATTCCTTAGATCCTCGAGTCCCTGTAGGTTCGTGTTTATATAGGACGACAGCAATCGGCACCACAGGTGACGAACCTTTCCTGTATGATCCTCGACCTCGCGGGTATGCACGTTGTAGAACAAAGCATTAATAGTAGTATCCCTCCGTAATGCATCTTGCAGGGGAGTACCGAAGGTCTAGCAAAACTGATGAATCGCGACCGTGGGTGATGTGACTGCGTACATACCACTTCAGATGGAATTCGACTGTCTTCAGCATACTCCTCGCTTCGAAGATTGACAAGGTCAATGTCTAAGCCTAAAAACCTGAAGGTCGCTGTCTCGAGATGTTTCGACTGCTCTGGATTTTGCGCAATTTTACTTATACTTCCAGTCTTAATGCCCTTGTTAAGAGCGAATTCGGATAGGTGTTCAGCAAATGTGATGCCCATCATGTCACTCAGTGCGATATCGATGTCATTACTGTTGGCACCAAGTAGCTACGAGAGATGATGGATCATGCTGTCCAGATCGAAGCAGGAAGGGTATCGTACTGACCTTGTCTCTAACCCACCCACCTACTATTCTGCAAGATGTTGTGATGCCTTTTTCCTCCCTCAAGGCCTTCGTACAATCGTCCAAAAGTTCGCAGATCTGAGCTTCCTTGTCTGTCAACTTGATCTGCATCGCGACAGGAATTGGGACACGGCTGAGCGTGCTGTGCAGGAGACACATTGAGGTGTAATGCCTTGTACGACTTGCGATTGGAAGCAGGTTGTGAAGAACCAATGTTGCTCTGCGAACCCACATACAAAAGGCTGAGTTGGATATCACATGATTCGCGACGCGTCGACACGATGAGATAACCGACAAGACTGTACAAAATGCGACAATCATTATGTAACTATGTGATGATACAAGACTTTTGACTATAACGGCTCAGAAATAGCCAGTATAAAAATGTCCTCACCCTAGTCCGGTACAGAGTGCAGCCAATTGGCAATTATTGCGAACTCAGGATTATTGATCAATTATGTTCTAAGCCGTAACACACGGCACCTGAAGTTTACATGCCAGGGTGGATATTCTGATAGGATTCCGGAGGAAAGCAGCTGCATCTTGACCGTAAGAAATTGGGACGTCCCGTAGGACTAATATGGAAGCGGACATGAGCCCAGCGTCTACGAGATTATCATGATGTCGTCAGTGGAAAACCTGAAATTGGTAGATACATAATATATCTTACTGGAGGGGGAATTTAACCTGACAAGCTTATAACACCTCCCAAGTACTGTAATGCAAAGTCGATAAGGCGACCATCATGCTCAATGCTGCATCTTGACCGAATCCGACAAGAATAATGCGCCGCGGACCGATTCCATTATAAACTTGAGATAAAATAATATTTTCGATCGCGTCGATGAATTCAGCGATGCCACGCTCGTCTAATTCGTTCGGCAGGAGGAGTTCGTGTAACATCAAACCGCGGCCGGAGATGACCGAATATGATCCATCTAGGCCACAGTGGAGAGACCATAGGAAATGAATCAGATCTGGCAAAAGACTCACTCACGTCTAGGGCAAAATCCAATGAACGTAGGGAAACTAGGGCACAAGAGCTTCAAGTACTACCATTCTGCAGATCAGCTTAAATTAAGTAACACGTATGAGGTAGAAATCAATGTGGTAAGGAATGACTTGAGCATGCATGAATGAAGATTGCTGTGGAAGATGGCTTGCAGGAATTGCGACGCTCGAATGACGCTGGCCCTCCTCCATGCACTATATTTCTTGTGTATTGTTACGTTGTCATTGATATTTAAATGAGTAGACGAGAGTTGGTTCAGCAGGGAGAAGGCAGTTGATCGCAACAGTACTGCGATTGCTGCGTTCCCGCTATGGTCGGACTCGTGTTGTTCAAACCACAGGCAGCATAATCGATTACTGCAAGCCAGACACCTTAACTACGTTCTGCCGAATTCAAATTGGTCCCAAGACCTCAGCTAAGCATCGAAATTCGAACCATGCGACTCGACGCAGGCAGGGATAGGACGCCCGCGAGATACAGTACATAGTCTCACTGATCACAAACTTTTCCTCCTTTCATCCCTAGAACAAACAAACTTACGCACCCAGGACCTGTCTTTGATTTCGTCCCCACACGTACATAGTATAACTTTGCGAGGCTGTATTGTACATTACTTCACGCACACGCACATAACTTGATCTGACCACCATGCCATAAAACTGGCGTAGAACAGATACCTACATTACTCCGCCTCTCAGCTTAACACTCTGATCAGCAGTGAAAACAGGTATCAGCTCGTTCATTTTAGCTCGGGACCTTGCCACGTGCTGACCATGTGTTTATGGCTACTACGTTCCCACGATACTTAAGCCCTTGAACGCTTCTCGACAGTGTAATTTTGAAGTGGCTGCTCTGCTCTACTCTTCCCGCAGTCCTTGCCTGCTCAAGCATAGCCGTCTTTTTTATACGATTTTTCAGAGTTATGGGTAACATCACTAGCTGTTGTGAAAATTGCTGTACGATCCTTCCCTCCGTTAGGAGACATCCTTCGAAGAGCCTAATCATACAACATAAAATTAGTCCAGGGACATAAGTCGCAACCTTACGAGCCACTACTTCTGGAGAATGAGAGAGAAGCAGTGGCGGACCTCCTCCAGTATCTTGAGAGTATGTATACTATCGAAACTTCTATTCGTATCTAATTCCGGTGACAGACCGCGCAACGACCAATTTCTTCGCCGAGCAGCCACTAGCCTCCCTGACTACGCTCTCTTTTTCTGATAATGTCGACCTCCAACGAAGCGCGGCTCTGGCTTTTGCGGAAATCACTGAGAAGGAAATTCGTCCGGTTGCTCGAGAAACACTCGACCCAATCCTTTTCCTATTGAGTAGCCACGACACGGAGGTGCAACGTGCGGCGAGTGCTGCGCTTGGAAACCTCGCTGTCAACAGTGAGTTTCACCAAAGGACACCCTTATCACGCTCAAGCGCTTCTTCGCCCTAAATAGCTGACAACAAGCTTCTCATTGTCAAACTCGGTGGTCTCGAGTGTCTGATCCGCCAGATGCTCAGTCCTAACGTTGAAGTGCAATGCAATGCCGTAGGATGTGTAACGAACCTTGCCACTCATGGTGTGACTAATTTCACATTGTTCGGTTTCTTGGCTAACGTATGGCCCAGACGACAACAAGACGAAGATTGCCAAGTCCGGTGCGCTGGTACCTCTTACACGGCTTGCTAGATCGAAGGATATGCGTGTTCAAAGGAATGCCACTGGCGCACTTCTCAATATGACCCATTCTGGTAGGCCAGCTTGTTTCAGATCTCAGGTTCGCCTTGCTTATACGCCCCAGATGAGAACCGACAACAACTGGTCAATGCGGGTGCGATCCCTGTACTGGTCAGCCTTCTTAACTCTCCAGATACCGACGTTCAGTACTATTGCACGACGGCTCTGAGTAATATTGCCGTGGATGGTACGTTTCCCTGGTGCCGTAATTAGTGCGGATAAAACCTCATACTATAACAGGTACCAACAGGAAGAAACTTGCACAGAGTGAACCGAAGCTAGTCGCAAGTCTTGTCACCTTGATGGATAGCTCGAGCCTGAAAGTTCAATGTCAAGCGGCGTTGGCGCTCCGTAACCTCGCTAGCGATGGTAAGCCCCATCGTTCCTCCAATCCAATCCACTTGTGTTAAATATTACGCGTAGAGAAATACCAACTTGAAATTGTCAAGGCTGATGGGTTGACGGCTCTACTCAGACTACTTCAATCAACTTATTTGCCACTTATTCTCTCTTCAGCGGCGTGTGTCCGCAATGTATCGATACACCCACAGAACGAATCACCGATCATAGACGCAGGTTTTCTGCAACCTCTCATCAACCTCTTATCATTCAAGGACAATGAAGAGGTTCAATGTCATGCTATCTCAACACTACGCAACCTTGCTGCGAGCTCGGAGAAGAACAAGACTGCCATCGTCAAGGCGGGCGCTGTTCAATCCATAAAAGAGCTTGTTCTAGAAGTGCCCATAAATGTTCAAAGTGAAATGACGGCATGTGTGGCCGTGCTTGCTCTCAGTGGTATGATTCACACCTGGGTCTGTCCAGGGCGCGGCTGATAAGCTCGTAATTAGATGACCTGAAGAATCAGTTGCTGGAGATGGGTATTTGCGAGGTTTTGATACCACTTACCAATTCGCTCAGTTCGGAGGTACAAGGCAACAGTGCCGCTGCACTGGGTAACTTATCATCCAAAGGTAGCCTTAGCCTGCTTGTCATTGGCATAACAGCTCAATTAGATATCACAGATGGCAAGAGTGCAACGGACGACTATTCTGCCTTTAATGATGTGTGGGACAAACCGGAGGGAGGAATGCACAAATATCTCTACAGGTTCCTGACTAGTCTCGATACGACCTTCCAACACATTGCTGTGTGGACAATTGTCCAATTACTTGAGTCCGGAGGTTTGCCTGTTCTCATTCCGAGATCAAATTATGCCCTTGTTAACTGATTTTGTTCAGATCCCCAACTAATCAGCAGCATTCGTACTTCGAATCTTCTGATACCCAATATTCGCAATCTTGCTGCATCCCGTGCATCTACACCTTCATCCTCTTCCGTTGGAACGCCCCACTCACAGCACTCTCGTACGCATTCTGAACATGATACGGAGGCTGGCGAAGGACAGGGTGAAATCCAACTTCTTGGACGCAGGATCCTGGAGTTTGTCGATGGGGATGCTGAAGGCTTGGTTCCGTCCAGTGTTACTGCCTCTCACATCCAGCCTGGTTCATCAGTAGCAAGCTCGACCCGAGACCATGAAGAACTCAAACGAAGTGTTCGCGAGGCATTTGGACCGGGTTCTCATCGCTGATGCGGCTCAACTCCATCGGCCTCTCACCTTACCTTTATAGCGCACTGGCGAGATGTCACCTCAAGTTTTGTTGATACGGACAACTTTTCATTTTAGCCATTCTTGGTTTTCGTCGGCTGATTTCGTTCTCTCGCTATTGGGTTCTGTACTATCTTTCATCGTCTTTTCGCATTTTTATCATTCTATTTTCTTCTTATCCTCAATGTTTCTTATGCCGTATTCTCTTAATCCTGAATGTTCCCTAGGATCACGATCTCTGTTGTTCGCCGGCACCTATTGGTCCTGCTCGTTCGGAGAATAGACTAGTTTTTCCATGATCATGGATACTTGTATGCAGCTTCAAGTTTGTTACATATACATATGTAATGTACTTCATGTGGGCAATGCGTTTTGATCCAGCTGTTTCTTGCGAACACGTCAATCAAGTACTCCACCAATACGGCTTGTCTACTCTGTCCATTCAAAGTGCTTTTGAGCTTATTGTTCGATGAGAAAGTCCTTTTAGAAAGACTATGGGTAGACCATCCATCATTATTGCGATCGGGCCGGTGTGCATGCGTTGCTCCGCGCACAATCCTCGTGTCCATGCTTCATTGAGCGCGAACGTGTGGCAATGCACGGTTCGTCTTCCCGAGGAACCATTTTCTGCGCCAGACAGAGCCCCTGAACCTCACCCTCAACGGCCGGCCGGTATCTATCTAGTTCTATTCATAACTATTCATAAGTTTTACACCCACGAAACGCCCTTCCTTTTCTTCTACCAGCTGCCATCTGCTGTCCTCCCAATCATCAAGCTTTGTCTTGCATTTTATTATTGACCGGCTGTGCCTCTGTTTTCCTCCCCTCGTTATTAGAATCATTCTCGTTACTCCTTCCCTTCCCTTCTCGCCCGCCCAAACACCTCGCTTCATTCATGTTGGTTTTCAAGTCCCTTCCGGTGGGACTGATCTTTCTCATCTCTGATTTCCAACCGGCATCCGCCACGCTCGTACCGCGTGCCGTGCAGACAATCCACAAAGCCGCAGTCCGACATACCAAGAATCTCGCGCGCGACTTGCGCGTTGCCTTTGGCGGAATACTTGCCACACAGCCATTGGATGACAGCCAGCACGTTATATACTGCCGGCCGGGTGGACCGGGACTGGGGGGTGGCGCAGGGAATGGCACGAGTGGTGCGTCGTCGTCCCGCACTGGGCCAAGTTCAACCAGGAGCTCCTCGAGTGTTTCCCCGACTGGTACGGGGGCGCCGCCAGTGCCGTCTTCCCCTTGGAAGCTTACAGAGTCCCATGTGAGTAAACGGAATTCCAACGCCGTGGCGGGACGCTTTGTTGATCGACGCTCTAGTTGGGAAACAACTTCTTTGACGGGTGGAACTTCACCGTTGGTGGTGATCCAACCCATGGTATGGACTTTCCGGTTTCGATCGTTGTCTATAGAAGCTGAAATTATCTGCAGGGATCGTGCAGTATGTTGATCAAAACACTGGTGTATGTTTCGAGATCATGAGGCTTATGGATATATCCTTATTCATTTTGTAGCACTCCAACGGCCTCCTCGAAGTCAATAGCAACGGAAATGCCGTGATGCGAGTCGAGACCACCCCAAATGTTGACAACACTCGCCAAAGCATTCGTATCACGACACAATCATCGTTCAATGGAGGTTTGGTCGTTATGAGTGCGGTTCATATGCCTACTGGATGTGGTACATGGCCGTGAGTCAATGTTCTTTTACCTTGATAAGGTTATTGTTAACGTCTATTGTCCATCTTAGAGCTTTCTGGACAAACGGTCAGTGTTATGAGCTATTGAGAAATTTCTTGGCACTGAAAGCCTAGGATAGGACCCAATTGGCCTGCTGGTGGTGAAATCGACATCGTCGAAGCTGTAAACGATTATACGAACAATCAGATGACGATCCACACAAACACAGGCTGTATGCTCCCAACGGCAAATGCCCAAGTTCTCTCAATTGCAGGCACCGTTATCGGTGGGACTGACTGCGCAGCACTTACAACTGGAAATCAAGGCTGTGGCATCCGTGCAAACTCGAGCGTCTCTTTCGGTGCTGCTTTCAACAATAACGGAGGAGGTACCTATGCTAGTGAGTCAACTACGCTCAACTCGATCATCCCATCTGATGACCATCGTGACTGTATCAAGTGCAATGGGACTCTTCTGGAATTGTAGTCTACTTTTTCCCGAAGGGATCCGAGCCCGCTGATCTCACTAACGAGACGCCTCTCCCGAACACCTGGGGTACCCCCATGGCCAGGTGGCCTGCAAGTAATTGCAACCCTTTCCAGTTTTTCAACAATCACCATGCTATCTTTGATACTACGTTATGGTGAGCTTTCTCGTGAAATGAATCCCAAGAATGATGAGCTGAAAACCTTTTGATCAGTGGAGACTGGGCCGGCAGTGTGTGGACAGTTTCGGGAATTCCTGGACAGGAACAAAGCTGCGCAGAGAGAACAGGTGTCTCTACATGCGAGGCGTTTGTAAGAGGAAATGGTGCTGCAATGGCTCAAGCTTGTGAGGATCTACCCCTTTCGTGTGTCTAATGAAACTGAATGAATGGCCTCCCCAGACTGGGAAGTTGAATATCTCAAGATATACCAAAACAAAGGATAGATGACCTAGTCAGAAACAGGACCTATGTAGATATGTATTGATAATTATGGACATGGTTTATAGAATTTGCACGTGACGTGTGCATCGAGTCAGGTGTGCGTGGCGCTGATTCATCAGCGCCGGGTCGAACGTTCCATGGGATTCTCGAGGACACGCGTCTGGACGCGTCAGTTCAGTCGTGACTCAGCGATGCATGGTCTTTAATCAGCAAGATGCGCTTTGCTATAAAGCCTCCGCCCTGCTGGCCGATGTCTTCACTGCCCTCCTCAGAACTAGTCATGTTACACTACATCCCGGCATCGAACTTAACCTCCTACGCGTACCCGTCTCCTCTCAGCAATCCACGCAACCGCTATCTTGCTGCACTAGCAGAGGCCAAGGCTGCGGAAGCAGACTATCTAGCTGCCGAGGCTGCTCGACGCGAAGAGGACGATCTCCGCCGCCGCCTGGCAGGAATACAGCAAGAGCAACTCCTTCGTTCTCGATACGACGTCGCTCCACATTATTATCTAAACACCCGTCCCTCCTATGATCGTCTTTCTATTCTTCAGCAACAGATCGAAGAGGAAGAACGCCTCCGCCTTCTTGCTCTCAAGGAAGCTGAACTTGAGGAACGCCACCGCCGAGAACAGGCTGCCTTTGAGCTAGAAGCTGCCCGTCTGCACCGTGAGCGTGAGGGAGCACTTCTCCTTCGTCAACAGAAGAAACAAGCACGCCATAGAGCCCTTTTGGAACAATCGGCCAAGGTTGCGGAACACCCCTGCTCTTGCGGTAATCAAGTAAGTTATTTTATTACCTGTTTTTTATCCCCCCTCCTGACACTCGGCGACAAGACATCTCAACACCATTGCCAGATAGCTTGCAATAGGCCTCGCAAGCAAGCTGCCCTTGTGTTTCACCCTTCTGTACAAGCCCTTCTCAGACCTGAAGCTAAAGTCATTGCTCCTGTTGAGCTGGTAAGTAACTTACGAGGTTTGATCCCTCTTTTTGACTAATCATGTTCTACAGAAACGCCAAGCAAAGGAAGAGAGTGACATCGCTGAGGCATTGCTTAAGAAGATTCTGGGTGTCTCGTCAGAGACATCGAAATCGAAGGCTTCCGCTCCGGTGACTACTTCTAAGCCTAGTGATGTTATTCCCGAGCCAAATGCAGTTCAGAAACCTGCTTCGAAGTCTAGCCCAGCCCAGGCCAATGACGTTTTGGACTTGAAGAAGTCCTTGGAGCATGTCTTCCAAGCCATTGGTCTTTCTCTTGATCAACTTCCACAACTTGCATCTCAGTCAATTCCTTCCTCGGATGCTGCCAGCTCTAATGATTTGCCCAAAACCAATCTTTACCAAGAATTTGCCCAACTCCTGAATCCTGTTGCTGCTGCTGCAGAGACTAACAGTCAGCCTTCCACATCCTCATCCTCTTCGACGCCAGCCCGAGATATACCTGTTCAAGCTGCTCCGGCTGCGTCAGCTCCCGCTCCTGTTGCTCCAGAGGCTCAAACATCGAACACACCTACACAATCACTAAAGGAACAGCTTGAAGCTCGCTTGAACAACGAGTTTCACTCTGAAGTACGCGACACCATTCAGGCCATCTTTGAGTCTCTCCGGGATAGCGACAACCACGAGCGCTCCGTACACTCAAATTCCTCTAGCAATGGGGCTTCGTCGAGCAAAGGGAAGGCAAAGGCTAATGACTCATCGACTACCCTCACTTCTGCCCCCGCTTCCAACCCTACCTCTAAGAATGTTATCGACTCCTTTAACGAAGTCCGCAGCGTTGATGCTGCTTTCCACACTCTCGAGGCCGACTTTACCTTCCCCGAAACCCTCGACTTCATCCCTTCTCACCTTGTTCCCGACACCCCTGTCTCCTCCGACTCTGAGAGCTCCAGTGCCATCACCCACCTCGCATACACCTCGCGCAACCACCCCGTGCGCTTCTACGAGCAGGCACTGAGCGCGCTCCTTGCTCAGCTCGACTCGATTGACAGTGTCGGGAACGATGCTCTCCGTGCGACGAGGAAGGAGGTTGTCAGCAGGGTTGAGAAAGCACTCGAGGAGCTTGAGAAGGAAGTCGAGGGGCGGTATAAGTCCCGGCTGGCGAAGGAGGTCAAGTTCGTCCCTGTCGAGACCGTTGCTGTACCTGAATTCACTACAGCCACCACTGTGGCTTCCGACTTAAATCAGGACTCTACTCCAGTTCCCAAAACCAAGGAGGATCCGAAGGAATCTACCTCCGAACCCGTAATAACCCCTGAACCTGCACTTACAGCGACGTCGACCGAGGGATCCTCCCTAGAATCGTCAGAACCAGCCGAATCTTTCCTTACCAAGATTGAGCCAATACCAGATGACATTCCTATCAAAGCCGACGAATTCCCCTCTTTGTCCTCGTCATCCGCCACAGTCAAGGGTTATGAGGTTCAGGCTGAGGACACTGCTCACGCCGCAGCTTCTTCCGTAGAAACTGAATCCACCGATGCCTTTCTCCTGACTACTGAGCCGGAAACAATCCCCAAACGACCTAATAACAAGGATAGCGAGGATGTTGCCAGTGATTGGTCGGAGGTCGAAGCATAATTCTTCAACTAGAGATCAATTTTTTTCAAACAATTGTACATTATGTCAATTATTCATTTGAGTTAATAGCTTTAGAACTTGTAATCATATTCGATTTATTGGATCTTAAACCACAAAGATCGAGTGGGACCCAGTGTTCGAATTTGATTGGTTTTCATCTTCATTTCAACTTGATATCAGGCGTCCATGGCCTCAGGGCCGCCTAGTGTTCGATTGCACAACAACATCCGGCCCGAATATTCTCCGATGACGCTCAAGCTCCTCATACTGGCCGTGGCTCATGCTACTCCTCACTGTAACCATGTATTAGGCGGTATATGTAGATAAAATTCATCATCATCGATTGTAAGTAATAATAGATCTTTCATACTACTTCGGGAGGGATCTCCCTTTACATAAACTTTAAACGTTCTTATAACGTCACAGCTGAAGATGAAGTGGCGCAATCCAAATGATTGCCCTGTGAGTACGACATGACGTCATGTTACCCTAACCCTAGATTAGTTCTCCTGCTTGTTACCCAAGAAATACAGCAAATGTTTAACATTAGTTAGTATACGATATGATTACTAGAGTGCCCGCATCTACCTATGGCCTTCCGCCTTTCTTCTTCTTGTTCACAACTTTGAATCCCCATTCAGGTTGTGTGGGCTTCGGTGCTGCCTTCACCACATCCGCTATGGAAACAGGCTTGGCAGGTGATTTACCCCCCGACACAGCACCTTTTCTAGCGGCAGCATCCACTCTACGTTTGCTAAAGAATTCTGCTGCAAAGCGTCGACCATCTAGCGTTGTACTGTTGATATAGATGGCATCAGCAACAGTATCGATGGTGGCCTGGTCGGGTTCGATGGGGAAAGATATCAGCATTTCCATGAATTCCTCCACTGACAAGAAAGTGCGGTATAAGCAAAGATGGACGATAATCCGCCATTGGGAGGCGTACCGTTGACAGAACTGTTCAGTCCTTTCAGAGTGTTGCTGAGCCACTTCATGAATTCTGAAGAAGGTGGTATGGGAAGTTCGTCCCCCTTTAGAGTAGGTGTCGTAGTTTTAATAATGGGCGAGACAGATACGGATCGAGGAACAGGAGCATTGCCGTTGGGTCGGGCGGACGTGCTAGGGATGCTTGATGTTGGTGGGGGTTGCACCGCAGGTGGACGGGTTGGAACAGGTGTCGTGGTGGGTTTTCCGCCAGCTCCCACTGTCGTCCATCCGCCACCTCCCTGGGGGACTTGAGGTGTAGCCTGTCATAAAATGAGTTATTGAAATCAAAGATAGATGAAAGATCAGTCGGACCTTTTGCGTGGTCTCAGCATAGGCTCTTCGAGCTGCAGATGCTACAGTCTCTTTAACAGCGTTCTTCTTCCGTGTCTCTTCCTCTTCTTGAATCTCCTTCATAGTCTTCTTGGCCGCAAGCGTCTTAGAAGTATTGGTCCATACAGGGGGATTAACGGTGTTAGGGACGGCAGTGCTTGCCTCCTTGACCGGTGCTACGACGGTGCGTGAGCCTACTTGCGAAGTTGGAAGGCCCCATGAGGCAATAAAAGGTTGAGCAGTATCTTTGGGGTCAATAATCTGGGCAGCACGAGCAGCACGCTCTTTCTCCCTTTCTGCCGCTTTACGAGCTTCCGCCTTTTTTGCTTCCGCCTCTTGAATATCCCTCAAACTGACAGACGTTCCCGAAGGTTTCGATTTGCACTCATCTTCTTTGGACCACGGAGCTTTGAGTGCGGGGGCGGCAGGTGTAGGCTCCTGAGGGACTTGGGGAGTGGACTTCACAGCAGTAATCGGCTGGACGGTAGGAACTTTTGTTTTCGTTTTCACAGCGATGACAGTCTTTGGCTCTGAAGGTTCTGAAGTCGGCTCGGCAACCGGTATGACTGGCACTGGCTCTGGAGTTTCCGGTTTCAATATATTACGTTCCTCCACGTCTGTAAGCTGCTGTTGCTGCTGGTTATGCTGTACGATATTGTTGAAGGTGAGGCTGTCGGGGGCTGTGGGAGGTTTCCAGTCGTCGACAAGATCTTCGGGCGGAAGTTGCCAAGGCGAAGATTCGTTGACTTCCGAGCTGGGCCTGGAAAGCTGGGTGGTACTAGCCTGGCCCCAAGGTGAGGTGTTCGTGGTGGATGGAACGACTACGGTATTTGCAGAAGTGGGATGAACCGGATCAAAGGGCCCGGGGCGTCTCGCTACGGGAGCTTCAGGATTCCAAGGTGACTGGGGCGGTGCAGGACTTGAATTGAAGTCAGAAGAGACCGATTGGGGAGTGGCTCCGAATGAATTGGAGGTGGATTGTTGAAATTGGGTTACGGGGGAAGGGACATACTGGGATTGTGGGAGACCATTCACGTAGGGACTATAATTTCCGTTTGGGAATGAGGAGGCATCAGCATATACGTCCTGAGGGGCCCCGAATGTGTTGGTAGGTGCAGGTCCGAAAGGTGAAGAAAAAGAGTCATTCGCGGCACGATTTGGATCGAAAGGACCAGTATTCCATCCCTGTCCTGGACTGTATGTCCGGTTGTGGCCAAAGCCGTCAGAAACAGGTCCTCTACTTGATGCCACGCTGCCAAATGCAGAGTTTCTTAAGGCAAGGGACGGATCGAGAGAAGGATCATGGAAGTTATTCCTGCGATTAAACAAGTTCGAAGGATCAGGTATCGTGCCGAAAGCGTGTGAACGGGGATTGTGGGCATTATCGTTGAAGAATCCTCTACCTCCAAATGCATTGGGGTCGGGGGATCCATTCCCAAAACGGCCAGCTCCGAAAGATGACGATGGAGAATCGGAGGCATTGGAGCCAAACGTGTCCAAAGTCGTACTACGAAGGTTTCGAATAGGTGCTGGTTGGTATGGTCCATTGAACAAAAGTGGTTCCTGTCCAAAGGTTTGCATATCATGGTGCACAGGTAAACCAGGAGGAATGGCAGGGACAGGAGGTGTTACAAATATCTTGGTCCCACCATGTCGTTTGACTAATTCATCAACAGTGAACCATTGTGTGTCAAGATGCGTGCGCTTCATAGGAAGGTCGCCAGTGAAATAGCCATCATCGAACCACTTCTGCATCAGTTCAGCATTAAAAGGTCCTACAAGACGTATTTCGTAAAACTTGCATATAACGTAGTAATGCGATAAGTATACCTTGAACGTGGCCAGAGGGGTCTTTATATGACCATTCGACAGTGGCAAGATCTACAGTTCTCGCAGGGCTAGCGCTCACAGAATTGTTGAGGGAACCTGGATTGCTAGACCCATTCGCATTCAGTGATAAACGAGCCATGTCAGCAGTAGCATCTTGTCCATCGACTGGCGGAGGATCGTTACCAGCGTCCTGGGAAGCTGTCGTGTGATCTGGATCGTCAACCTCTTCTCGAGAATGTTCATCTTCGTTTGGCTCAGGATTCTCCTCCTCCTCTCGAATATCGGACGTTTTGCTTTCAAGTCGATGGTCTGGCCCACCTTCTCGGGATACACCAGCACTAGGTTTCAGCGATACCTCTGATGCTCGGCGTCGCGCCATCCTAACATCATTTCCGCTCAAAATACCATCGAAACTAGAAGAGTAGCCAGGACCGCGTCGAGGCGACGGAGCAGCGTCGCGGGGTGAAGCAGGCTGTAAGCTGGACAAAGATTGTTTTCGAGGTATTGTAAGAGAAGGTTGTTCTTCAACCATGATTAGGTTTAGAACTCAGATTGGGTACGGAACGCCTACCTCGTCTTAAAGCACCAAATCGATCCCTCAAAGGACTGCCTGTCACGGAGGAGGGACTATTGAGGGTGTGACGCGACCTGTCATTTCCCAAAGTCTGTGTAGACAATGGGGAGAGTAAATCCGTAGATTGACGGCGACGAAGATCTGAGTTAAGAGGCCCTTGGAAGAGCTGCAGTAATTATTGTAAGGTCAGGCACGAGAATGATTGAGTCCAGGAATACGAAGCACCTTCTTTTCACCGTCTCCCATCTCACGCAAGCCGATGGGGTCGGTCCCAACCTCACGAACCACACCTTCCCATCTCTCAACTTCAAGTCCGAGGCCACCCTTCCCACCCCCTTCTCTGTAAATCCTCAATAAATCCTCCTTTGAATATCGGAAAGGGTGAACTTCGTCGCGCTTCTCAACTTGTTGAGACGGGGCGGGAGAAACGAGAGCAGAATAAGTCGACGCGCCAGACATCGGGCCTGGCGGAGGGGATGGAGGGAGTTGGGTACGCGTTGGTGTCTGGTGCTTGGTACGCATCCATTCGGGGCCAAAGTGCATGGTAGTAGAAGCCATTGTGCTATTCACTATGTGAGGTCCACAAAGATGATGCAAGAGTAAGATCTCAGTCCTTTTTTCAAAATTCTCCGCTGAAAGGCTCAGTTCACACGTGGAAAATATTTGGCACGGCCTCACTGTAGCTATTTAGGGCAGGTTCGTTTGTATTGCATCCTCATTATACTGAAGCTCGGTATATACTGTACATTAATCCATCTTCACTCGCCATATTGATATAGGAAGAGCTACAATAGCTATCAGCCTCAGCGCGCCGGAAATGCCGTGATAGTGCTTACCTTGTAGTTTGAGCGCCTTAGGAATGATGAAAACAACCAACAAAATCACTCCAAGAATCATGCAGAGTGCAGACATCGCGTAATAGCCATCACGGTGAGTGATGCACACTCCATTGATGTCTTTACACATCGCCTTTCCATGGTCCGAGACACATTCCGTCGCTGCAGAAGATGTGAACAAATGTCTCAAGAGGAATGATACTCCGATCATACTTTTGACGTCTATGCCCTCGGCAACTTTACATGTCGCATCGCTCAACAAGTCGACACCTTTGATGAACAGTAAGCGGCAGCAGTCGTGTAAAGAAGGAACAGTGTTGCACCTTTAAGTACAAACCACTTCGGCCAAGTACCACCCATGTTGGTAAAAGTATTCAAAAGCTACGAAGCCTTAGAACTTCTGCGACAGTTATCAAAGACATCCCACTCACAGTCATATACGTTCCTCCTATCAGCGGGTCCGACACCCTAGTGTGGAACGCGGAAATTCCAACAAATTGAACAGTACTAAGGAGGTATTGTATCAGCTTAAAAAACGAGAGCAATCACTCTTACGACGCGAAAGATGAAAGTACTGTGTGGACTATCAAGAACAAGAAGAAGCTGGCGGATATCGGGGGAGTCGGAAACCATAGGATGACTAACGTAGCGACCAGAGCTAGGAGTAGACGGGGTATGAATGCAATCAGCCATGGCTGAAGCGGTTTGTCCCCTCTGGACCACTTCGCCGCAAGCCAGCCACCCATGATTTGGAAAGGAAAATCAATGAGTACCACAAGCGCCAGGTCTTCACGTTTGAAACCCTTCTCAACCATTTTTAACGAAGTCACAGCTTCATTAGCAGCAAAACCGATTTTTGCGACGAGATGTATCCCAACAAGAACCTGCACATCTGAAAAATAATCACTTTGAATACTACGTGAAAGAGAAAGCGATTCCATACGTCTGAGTCTACATATTGTCCAGATAGTTTTGTATACCGCCTTTATGCTCATATCTGCCTCATTGGGAGTTTCTTTGTCCTATAAAGGGTCAGTTTGATATCCGTCGTCTATGTGATTCAATGTCCTTGCCTCTCTTTTGAAAAATAGAAGCCAGAATGTGACAGCGTAACAGATGATGCTCCAGAATTTCAGGTAGGCGGACAGGGTCAGTTGTGGAATACCCCATCTTGCACTGAAAATGATGAGTATGAGTCAAATTGACCTATTCTATTGTAACTTACGCAAAAGCTTCGCTGTTGAAGGCAAGGAAGACTGTGAAAGAAGCAAAGAAACCGGTATTAAGCCCTATGGTCTGGCACGTCGACGCATAGGATAAGCAGTCTTGAGAAAGAAGAGTGAGTGCCCAGCCTACGCACACGACTGTGAGTCATGAATACACGCTAGACCAATTTGATGACTGACCGTCGACGGCGATATCTGATTAATAGAATTAGTAGAAAAAGGTAACAGATGCGATGTGCCGACGCACCTTGTGTTGCAGAGAAAAACACGAGAGACGTAAAGACTATTGATAATTCGATGATATTGTCAGCTGGCTAGAAAAACTCGTCAGAGCCGGCACGCAACACAGAAAATTCTCCAATCACTTGATCGAGCAACCTCTGGACGTTCAAGGAGATGTATAACATGAGGCTTCCAACGATGAATTGCATAGGTAATATCCATGATTTCCGACGTCCCACGGATGGAAAATATACGGAGTCTACTATTGGCGACCATAATAGTTTCAGGGAATAAGGGTAACTTGCAAGAGAGAATGTCGCTAGTTGGGAATACGAGAGATGTTCGCGAAGAAGGAATGGTATGGAACCTGCAACACGATTAAAAGGCGAGCCATCATAACGAGTCCACATACCAAGGGCTAACCCCAACTAGGGCAACAAAATCAGTTTCGACAGCTAGATGGGAATGTGACACGTACCGGTACTCCTTGAATGAGGTCTGTTCACATTTCCCGTCAATAACAAGAAATGAGTAAAGGCAAATCATGGAGACACCCACACAATATACATAGTAATACCATGTTCCTTTTGTCTCTAGCTCCTATAGGTTTCTTGTGCGAGCCAACTTCCTCTTCCACTTCGTCTAGATCCCGTGCCGCCTGCTCCCTCTCTTCCTCCCCCAGCAAGCTGAGCTCGACACCCTCTTCAGCATTGTCTAGGTCTACGCGTGAGGGACGTGGTGTTTTAGGAGTCCGAGGGTTAATCTGAATACTGTGAAGAGACGACGACACTGCCATCGAATTTCCTGGAATGGAAGTCGGTTTCATGACCTTGTCCAGAGACGTACTTCGTTTGTCGGAGATCTCTATAATGGATTGAGTGGCCGTTTTACGGCGTACCGACATTCAACGGCGGAGCGTCGTAGAAGACTCAGTTAACTAGACACGTGGCCCAGACTTTTCATCATGGATGGTGATCACTGATTGATGATCGATGATGTCGCAAGTTTTCTCCGGTAAGTACTTATAATAAGTACATTTTACCTCTCCGCTACAAGCGACCCACGGGATCGCGACTTGCGGGCGCGGTGTGATCCCGTCGTCTCGGACTCGAAAATTCTGTCGCTGGCAGGTGTCCGAGTTCTCTAATCCAGCCACCCGACTTTGACATGTCTGTATCTAGGTAAGGGCGGTGAGGAGCCTGCAGGCAGCTGCCGGCAATTTCTCAGATAACTACTCTTTTTCACAGTCCTCTTTGTTGGTGTCCCTTTATAACATCTCTAACAGTCAAAAATATATCGATAAATTCCCTTCCTCGCTTATAGAGTTTGAACCATCCTGCTTTTATGTTCTATCGTCTGTTTTCCTGCCGGGTCCGTATTGACAGAGTCGGTTCCGCTATTTCCGGACAACACGACATGCGATGGATTGACTCTGACTGAGGAAAGAACTACCAGGTACGTTGGCAGATCGTCGTTCGGTTGACCCGACAAACTGAACTAGAATCCCAAGATCCCGGATACAGTAGCGTACCTACTCAGTCGCTGATGATTCTCTTTTCGGCCGCCATTTTACGGTGACCATCGGCCGGATTTCAATTGAAGGAGTGACACAAAAAGTGCACATATACTAGATGTTGTCAGTCACGGTATCCTCTTCTATCGCACGTCGTCTGTCAATATTCTGGTTGTTTAGTTCATGAGGAAGTTCTGCTGCTCCTGCATCTCATATGAGCTATTCCGTATGGCTCAGTTGCCCAACATGCCTTTCTAGACGTCCCTCCTGAAGGTCCGCCATCTCTTCAGTCACCTCTGAATCTTATCCGTGCTCTTTTGCGTCAGAAAAAGTGCTTTCCCGCATGGAAGTGGCCGTAAGGAGATGGAGATTGGCTCGAATGTGACACCGTCAAGTCTTTAGTTCACCCTCGGTAAGAATTGTGATCGAGACCAGTCTCTTGTAATGTCGTATATAAACCCTCTAAGAACCTTATCCAATGGCAGGAGTCCGCCTCCTTGTATCAGCCCATGTCTTGGACACTCACCTCGAACGCCTTCATCATTTGCTTGTGCTATGTCCTCGTTTCTCTACTGAGGACAGGCCATCGCTTTCTCAGAGTTCGACTCGCACTCAGGCACATTGCAGGCCCACGACCGTCGTCCCTTCTGTGGGGCGAGGAATGGTTGCTCTATCATAGTCTTCCTGGCTCGGAATACCTTAGGTGGCACAAGGAATATGGCAAGGTTGTCAAGTTTACGGGTGCCTTCGGAGTCGGTAACGCCACCCAATCATATTTATCGTTACTCAATGTCCCCCTACTGCAGCACCAGGTCTTGTCGATAACGGATCCTCGAGCAATATCATTCATCATTGGGGAAAGTATCTACGCCTTTCCAAAGCCGAACGGGGTCCGAGAGTGGTTTCGCGCTACCCTCGGCGAAGGTATACTCTGGGTCGAGGGTGATGGAATCCCTTGGACTAGGATATCCTTGGTGGCTGACGAAATAATTACAGGCAAAACGGCTCACGAAAAACAGAGACGAATTCTTGCCCCTGCATTGAGGTGAGGAACTCTGGTAAGGTGAAGTCTTTATTGAATATTGACCTTCCTCCAAGTCAACAATTTGTCCGAAACCTGACCCATATTTTCCATGAAACCTCGTCGAAAATGGCCTCTCAGTGGGCAGCACTTTTTGACAGAAGTCACGCTGACGAGGTCGAGATTGAAGTTACCCATTGGGCGGGACGTTTCGCGTTCGTGGCTTTAGATCTCCGCGTGTTTAACAATAACCGTTTCCATAGACTGGACACCATTGGCCGCGCCGCCTTTTCCTATGACTTCGATTGTCTCTCCGAGGACTCTCATTCCCTTGCGGAAGCACTGGATGGGTTAACGAACAGTGAAAATAACTTATCATCCTTCTACATGCGAGCTCTCTTCTGGATATTCCCGTCTGTTTTGTCTATTGGAAAGAAAGGCCAGATGATACGGCTCACAAAGCGGGAACTTGGTGCCATTGCTTCGAGGATGTGGCGGGATGCCAAAATCGTTGAAGATGAAAGGGATAGGACACTCATGGCTCTGATGTGTAATTCTTCCATCTTGACCACGCCGATCTCTTGATATGCTGATGCAATTCGTGACAGTGAAAGCAGACAGAGCATCAGGAACAGGCATGAATGAGGAAGAAATCGTCTCGCAAATGCGTAGTATAATCTCTGCAGGTTATGAGACGGTTTCTGCGGTCATAGCCGTGAGTTGACTGTTTTTGAAGGGACTCAAGGCATTCAGAGTCACTGACATCTATTCGTTTATCAGTGGACCCTGTATGAACTCTCTCAAGATCAGACTCTCCAGTCCAGGCTTCGAGAGGAAGTCCGCGACGCCGTCGACGCCTCTTACGACGAACTCAATTCTAAATTTCCGTTGCTCGATGCGGTGTTGAAAGAGACGCTTCGACTACACCCACCGATCCTTGAGAATCATCATGAAGCCAGTGAGACCATCGCCGTCCCACTCTCCGACCCTCTTCCTGGTACTGCCCAAATGCACCTTGTCATCCCCAAAGGTACCACTATCGCTATACCTCTCAACGTCATACAGACCGACGAAGCTATATGGGGCCCCAGTGCCGGACTATTCCGACCGCAGCGGTGGATCGAGCGTAAGAAGACAGGCGTCCGGAATGGTCGTGACCTTTTAGCTTTTAGCGACGGGTGAGCTATGCTAGTGCCCGATAGTAGTAGACTAATGGACATTTCTGATAGTCCTCGTGCGTGCATCGGGAAAGCCTTCGCCTTGGCGGAAATCAAGGTAATCCTTGCTTCTCGTTTGAAGTCTGGTCCTATGAGCGTTCACACTCACGAAGGCTCTTGTGGCAACCCTTCTTTCACAATACACGTTTACGTGTCCCTATGAAATTGAAGCATTCCAGAGCTTCGTCATCCGACCTCGCATCAAAGGAGAAGGACGTAGTTCCCTGCCTCTTCTTGTTCGAAAGATCTGACAATCACAAGGGTGGAAATCGAGTTGGACTTTGGTAAGCCACACATAATCGATTGCAAAACCATCAACTTTTATCAAACACGAAAGCAAACAGTGATAGTCGTTCCGTCGTGACTCGTGCGAGGTATATAAACTACATGGTTGAGTTTGTTGAATGAGTATACATGGTACTGAGTTGGTGGGTTAAACGGGAGTAAATACCGTGATAGTACTTAGGTATAGGTTATGGGAAATACTCAAGGTTTTGGCAAGTTAATCCTCAGATATTGTGGCGAGGGGAAAATTTGAGACGGCATCCATCACGAGGGAAAAGTGTAGCAATGATCCTGAGAGTATGACATCAGCAAGTACATAAACGGAGCTTGATCGTGACTCATACTCAATTTGAGAACTCTGAGGTGTAATCTCATGCTCAAAGTTCATTAACACAGAAGCCATAGCGAGAACCAAAACGATGTTCATTTGGGCGTACTCAAGACCGATGCACCGGTGAGGTCCGGATCCAAAGACAATGTAGTTCTTGGGGTTCTGATTTGCCGAACTTTCGAGATCAAGCCATCGCTCAGGCAACAGTTGATCTGGCTCCGGATACACAGAGGGGTCATGCAAGGAATTATAGAATGAAGGAATAACCATGCTGTTTGCAGGGACAGTGTAGTCGTCCGAGATGGGGAATGCTTTTGTTGTTTTGTATGGAACCTAATCGAAGTTCAATATAGCAGTGTAGATTACAAATGGAATCAAACTGACCATAGTGACAGGTGGCATAACTCGCATGCTTTCCTTGACAAAAGCATTGAGATAGGTCATCTGCTCGATCATCTCGAGCGTGAGAGGCTTGTTAAGATCACCCTGACGGACCGACATCTGCTCGGCACGAACCTTGGCGAGGATTTCTGGGTTGTCGATCAAATGTTGAAAACCGTAAATCAAACCACTGCTCATGGCATCCTGCGAGGCGAAGAGGAAAGAGAAGAGGACCATAGCCATCTCATGGTCGCTAAAGTCCCTCTTGCCTTTATAAGTGGATTCATTGAGCACTTGAACCCATTCGTCCAACATACACTCGGGAGTGGCACCGGAAGCCATCGCTTCCTTGCTCCGCTTAGCAGCAAGTTCTAGCCAACGTAAAGCAACCTTGCGAGCTTGAATAGCTTTGTAGACCTTAGTTCCAGGAATTGCGAGAGGAAAATTGACGAGTTCAAGGGACTGAGTAATGGCCCAATATTTTTCGTTAATTTCCAAGGCAGCTTCTTCCGAAATGTGTTTGCCACAGAACACGCGCAGTGATGTGTCCATGTTAAGATGACGAGCGGTCATCATGATAGGTTGAGCCCTTTCGGTTTTTGCGGCACTGGCGAGCCATTTGGTGAAGTGCTTACGCGTGATCGCTTCCTGTATACCGACGTAGATACTACGTCAAAGGTATTAGCATGCCCTTCATCGAGATCACAGAAACTTACCCGAGTGCTCTACGCGTAAACAAACTGTTAAGCCCCCGGCGGTACGCCAAATGATCTTTCCCAGTCAAGAAAACCCTATGTATGGTCAACGACACCATAATGGTAGTGGAAGTACGACTAACCAGTTCTGGGGTAACAGGATTTGCTTGGCCGAGTGTACAAGACAGGGTTAAGCATAGCTGGGAGAGTTCAAGATTTTCCGCGTGAACTCGTTCGAAGAAGCCATAACAATAAAGCTGAAGGGACAGTCAGATGAGCCCAATTTATAGATTGTAGAAACATACATATTGAACACACTGATCGCGCTCAGAGCGCCCGAATCCCATTGTTTCCTATAGTTTTCCATAGTAGGATGCATGGAGTCAGCAAACTTGCCAATGATAGGAATAGTCCATGTCGCGCCTGGGAGGTGACGTTTTTTGTATCTGTATACAGTCTGCTCCAGGATAAGAAGGGACACGACAATAGCGAGGGTTGTCCAAAGCCAGGTGGCGGATGTGGTTTGACCAAAGGAAGGGAATACAGGTGCAGTCAAGTTGTGGAGAGGAGAGTAAGATGGCGAGGACGGCATGAAGGCAGCGACGGAGGCGTCCTTTCGATGGGATGACATGGCGGGCGCGAATTCCAATTCTTAACTGACATAATATAAATTTAAATGGTGCCACCAAGAACTACTTATGAACTGATTTTTTTTCGTCAACCAATCATATTGCACATACCCATGGTTAGTCAGCATCACGAACTTGATTTTAAAGTGAACTTACGTATACTTATGTAAATAACAATAATAGCCGTGCACGTGCAAATGCGCCTTTTTGTAGTATGATCTTGACTTCAGATCTAATCAACGGTGGTATGAGTCATCGTCCCTGACTGACTCCCGCGAAAAAATGGATTGACATATATAAGTAGAACTTGCAAAGATTTCTTTGGAGTGTTTCGCCAATATGCCGACTATGCCGATGTCCCAGGTAAACACATCAAAAGTCTATGTCATCTAAATTTAGGACCTTAGGAAGGTATAAATGACCGATTTTGGAAGGTCGACGAGCCGATTCCTCAGACTCATTGCTTGGAAGAATTTTAACCCCCGAAAATTAGTGGTCACCGCGAATAAAATCGATAAAAATGCGAAAAATTGCGGAATCGACTGTCGACTTCCCAATAAGGCATCGCTTTAGGTTCCTGTGTGCAAATAGAAATGTTTGTCAAAGACCTTGCTCGCCCACTTTTTAGAAAATTTTCTGATGCCCGTTTTTGTCTTAGTTTTTTCCGTAATCGACGAGGACATTGAGTACTCACGATGAACTCCAAAATGTGGAGGATAAATGTTCCGCAGAAAATATCCGACTTTCCGCGCAGCTTGTCCGGAGCTCGATGCTCTCAGAGCAGACACACTGAGACGAATCACAAACGGTACACGTATGCACGATTTACTGAATTAATACCCCGATTTCATGATAAATGAATTTCTCGCGGTGGAACTTGATCCCCTTCGAGATCTTTATCCTTTTGCTGAGGCTCAACCGACTTCAGAAGCTTGTTTTACCTCTAAGATATATAGGGATAATTCTACTTGTGAACCCCATAAAAGTTATGAACCCCTCGTGAACCCCAACTCCGATTGCTGATTAGTTAGCGTGACATAAACTGAAGATTGATTATCTCATCTTTGTTCTGCCATGCCGAGCGCCAGCTGCCACGCTGCCACGCTGCCACGCATTGGCAGGGGAGTACTGTCAAGACAAATCAACGGTATATAATTCCTCTACAGACGACACCTAAGATACAACGCTGTCAAGACGTGATCACCAAATGCAGAAGATTAGAAGGTGCGTGTTCCGTGTTGGGAGGTGCGTGTATCAACAGCGAGGGGCGATGTTAGCAGCGGCGAGAAGGATGAACTCGTGACTGACTATGACCATCATGATAAATTATATATTATTTCCGTTTGCCAAACTGGAAATGGGGGGGGGGGGGTAGCCACAGCTTTTGGGGGGTTCACAATTAGTATTATCCCTAATGAGGCACGAGTATTATGAACTCTAGACCGAGGATCGAGTGGTTCCGATCACTATTTTGATTGTATAGATCACCGGCGAGGTCCATGCATGAACACCTGGGTTCTGTACTGTATCCATATGGTCGCATACCAAGCATGCTACGGACTACTCCCCCTTCAAGTACCGTGAGGACCCAAAATACTGTTCAATCTCATGACTGACAACCTTGCAATGTCCAGAGACAGGCCGATGACGTGTGATACGAAAAACGAGACGTCTATTCCCAACCAAAAGCTCAAAAAAGCCTGAACTGAGCACCTCCAACCAACTTGCAGAACCCTTTGAATAGAAGTCCTAACCAAAAGCCTCAAAGTAGTGATTACAGAAGGGATCAGAATAATGTTGAAGACATTAAAATAGTGACTATGGAACCACTAGTCATCGTCGCCTACTAGTACACCGGTACTTCATTATTATAATGAATCAGCTCAATAGCAAACATGTCATGACAAATGAAGCTTAATGAAGAGGAAAACAACTTCATTAGAGGTGCTTAAAATTTTTGAGATACTCAGCACCATCTAGTCGGTGAACTCTTGATCGAATCTCTCCTTCCCTCCTTCCCTGTTACACCGTAATTCTAGCAGAAAGCGTCAAACTGTATCTCGAACCTCAATTCTTTGTTCGTGATTTCCGAGCGTTTGCAGCGTCGAGAATGTGAACTGAAAGAACTGGATAAAGAATTGAGTGTCCATGTCAAAACAAAATTTTGCTGACGGTAAATCTGCGTTGCTTGAACTTGGCATTCGTGTAATGATGAGCTCTGCAGATTTTACCGATCTTGTGGCGCAAGACGCGAGGAGATCTTTGCTACATATGAACATCTCAGGCTCAAGGGGATCCGTAGCACCTATGAGTGCATCAAATACAACACATTCTTTTCCACGGAAAGATTGATTCATTCAAATTGCGGGTTGTTTTTCGAAAGCGGGATGTATCTTTGTATAATCACATGATTCAGTATGACGATGGTGACGGCCACGACGTCATGGCAGCCGCCACTATATAACTTATGCCTCACTTGTTGAAGTTATACTTTCAAAAATGCTTAGCCCTGTTGCTTCGTCCTTTCGCTCTACAGTGCTCCGCGCTTCATTTGCCAGCTCGCGTGCATTTCACTTCACTCCACCTGCAAGAACTGTGAAAGTACATGAAGTCGCAGATAAAGTGTGTGTACAGTGTTAGCAAGCTTCTTCCCTTTTACACGCAGGTTCAGGTCAACAAAAAAGTTGGAAAGGGGCTTGCCTCCGCGATTGAGAAGGGGGAGAAGGTAACTCAATCAACAAAAGAAACATTAGGTACGTCGCATCATCAAAGCTTTTCAAGCTTATAACAAATTCACGAGCATGCAGGGGCTGCTACGGGCAAAGCAAAAGATAAAGCAGAACAGGCCGCTCACGAAGCAGGACAGACCTACAATGATGTCGAGGATCAAGCAAAGCACACGTCAAACACAGCCGGACAAAAGTTGAATCAGGTAAGAGATGATAAATGTTCAAAATGCTTTGACTGATCGCAATGAAGACTGCAGCTAAAACTAAGGAATTCAAGGACGATATATAGAAGGAGATGACGAAGCAAATGAGCCGTGGGGCAGTTAAAAGTTGTAGTTGTTCCCCTCTTGGCACCGTGGCTCATTTGTTTTATGAGGATCAATTTACTACTGTTCACATAGGCGCACAGACATGCAATGTTTGTTAACCGTAATGAGAAGTCATAGAATTTCACTGTTCCACTAACTCTGTTTAAGGCCGCCGTCTGAAATAACTGTGAAGTTACAATAACAGGAAGTGATCGACTTTTATCACAATTTGGACGTTTGAACTCCGCCTGAAATGGCTTATCAAAACAATTTTCTTCGGAACCGGCGAAGTTCCTCCAGTCAATCTTCACCCCAATAACCCACTTAGCACATTCTGAAGGCAGTAAAACTCCCCTTCACACCAATAGAATTGCATGAAAGGGTAGGAATTGTGGTTTTTCCATCTGCAATAGATGTTCTGAATCGGTGCGATCACTCATAGAGAAGAGTCCACACTTCAAGATGCCCCCGTAGATGAGATCGAGTCCAATTGGGACCAGGTCATTGATAGGTGAATGAACTCGAAGTTTGGGCTTGTACGCGCTTTCATATCGTTGATGTAGCTTCGATAACATGGACCTCAAACCCGAGCTCCTTCGTGGCATCTATGCATACGGGTAATTTTTCATGCCTCAAAATTTACCTCGCCATCAGTCCTTAACTGTGGAATTATTAGTTTTGAACGCCCTTCTGCCATTCAACAGCGTGCAATCGTCCCTGTCGTCAAAGGTCACGATGTCATCGCCCAAGCCCAGTCAGGAACTGGTAAAACTGCCACTTTCTCTGTCTCTATCCTTCAACGCCTCGATTCAAACTACAAGGGAACCCAGGCTCTGATTCTTGCTCCGACCCGTGAGCTCGCTCTTCAGATTCACAAAGTTGTCGTTGCTCTCGGAGACTACATGAATGTCTCTAGTCTGGCCTGTGTGGGTGGTACCGCCGTCCGTGAGGACATCGCCAGGCTGCAATCTGGTGTTCAGGTAGTTGTTGGTACTCCTGGCCGTGCCTTCGACATGATCAAGCGTGGTGCCCTCAAAACAGATGGCATCAAAATCATGTGTCTCGATGAAGCCGACGAAATGTTGTCGCAGGGCTTCAAAGACCAGATCTACGAGGTGTTCCAGCTCCTTCCCGGTGACACTCAAGTTGCCCTTTTCTCGGCCACCATGCCCGCGGAGGTCTTGGAGGTTTCTAAAAAGTTTATGCGTGACCCTGTCCGCATCCTCGTTAAAAGAGATGAGCTGACGCTTGAAGGTATCAAGCAGTTCTACATTGCTGTCGAGAAGGAGGAATGGAAACTCGACACCCTTTGCGATCTTTACGAAACTATCACGATTACACAGGCCGTCATTTTCTGCAACACTCGCCGAAAGGTCGATCTTTTGACCGATCAAATGCTTAGCAGGGAGTTTACTGTATCTGCCATGGTGAGTCGTTTAATGGGTCTTTGAAGTATAACATCAACAAATCACGTTTTCAGCACGGTGACATGGAGCAGAAGCAGCGTGAGGTGCTTATGAAAGAGTTCCGCACCGGATCCACTCGTGTCCTCATCACCACTGATCTCCTTGCTCGGGGTATTGATGTACAGCAAGTTTCCCTGGTCATCAACTACGATCTACCTACCAACCGTGAGAACTACATCCATCGTATCGGTCGTGGTGGCCGTTTTGGTCGTAAGGGTGTTGCTATCAACTTCGTTACCACCAACGACGTTGCCATGCTGCGTGATATTGAACGTGAGTTCTCGGTGCTCTTGTATTAGTATCGTTGACCGACTGAAACATTCAGAGTTCTACAATACCCAGATCGATGAGATGCCTCTTAACGTCGCGTGCGTATTCTCATTTCATCTATCAATTTCTGTAACACTCAATATACTCGTCTTTCAACAGTGACCTCATTTAATCTGGACTCTTTATGCTCTTCTGAGTTAATGCCTGTACATATTGCTTGTATCTGTTTTGAGGAATATAGACATGTATTCCCTCCCATAAGATGTCTTTTGGTGTAGTTTTTCTCAGCCTCTTAATTAAAAGACCATTTAGATAGAAGTTAAGAGCTTGTAGACGGAGGCCTGGATAATTTTAGAAATTTGTTCGAGCGTCGCTCCTAGATAAGCGCTTGTTCAAAACCATCCTGACCAACCATCCCTAACCATTCCATCCCGATGCATCGCCACATCCTGAAACTTACGCAAAACATTGCTTCTCGACCTTTCAGTAGATGGTCATTTTCCGGGTCGCGCCCTATCACAACTAGTGTAGATTATGGTTCCAAATACGCGGAAAAGTTACGCCAACGAGCCTCGGAGTGAGTCTCACCCGCGTCGCATGTCAGATTTTTGACAAAAATACTACTCACAGAAAGGGAATGACTGTAGATGCGCTGCAAGCAAAGGTCAAGGAAGAGAAAATTGAAGAGGCGCGTCGTAAGCGTGGGTTAAAAGCTGCTCAACCAGCACAGGCAACAGAGACAACAGCCAATGCTTCGGTGTCAAAACCTTCTTCACAAGTACAATCTCAAGCGAAAACCTCGATCTCGGGGGTCCGAAAGGACAGTTCGCCTGTCAAGGTGCTGTTCTGCCTTATTTAACCACAAAGAGTCCTGACTTACGCGATGCAGCCTCTAACGTCAATCTTGAATCTACAAAAGTTAATGGCCACGCCACATACACCTGAACAGATAGGTGCTCTCTGGACGGCGTATCATCTTTCAAAATCAGGTGGAACAGGGCGTGGATATGTATGTGCTGCGGTACCATTGGAGCTCTATCAGAAAATGGCTGGGGTTGCAGAACAATACCCGACTTTCATTGTACCGGTCCGTCGAGAGAAGCCCGTAACATCACCCAAGATTGAAGGCGAAGACGATGCTGCATACGAATTCTACTTTTTACAATGGGATTTTCATGACGTCCCACCTGTGCCGAGTGCGACCGAGGACCTGTTCGCTCCTTTGAAACCGGCTTCGGCCGGACTCAACCCAAAAATCTCGACTATCCTGTTTACACCTCTTCAGGAATACAAGATGCGGGCTGCGTTTGCAACACCATATCTTGTTCTAACTCATTACACAGACTTGGCACATTCGCATGGTGTCGTGCTTCTGAGAGGAGAAATCACACCAAACTCGGCAAGTGCGGGAGGGTCAGGGAGCTACATGTTGACTCAGGAGGACGCACAACTGTTGTCAATGGCCGCACAGAAATTTTATCTGTGGGACAACCAGGGTCAAGCAAGTGCAGGGGGAGAACTCCTGAAGTGCTTCCATGAGAATCCTCAAGAGTTTCAATGGGAGGAGTTACTAAAACATGCAAACTTGACCTGCTAATGTATGGGTGCGTCTATAATACAATAATATGGAAAATCAGGTCTGTATCCCTGGATGTGCAATCATTTAGAACAAATGAGAGGGGCCTTCTTCACCCAGTTCCTCTTCCCTATTTCATCGATGACAAATGCGGCATACCCTGCTCGTGAGAGCCATATGTTGGTTCTCCCATCTCCTACATATCCTGCGATCACCTCTTCCGACTCCTGGTCTGTTAGAAGCGGCACTCTGACAATCGTCCATTCGAGATTCCCGCCATGTGTGCGCACGTTCTCCCCTATAGCCACGACATCGTTGTATGCTGTTCTAGCCCCTATCGCAACCCCATTGACGAGAATCGAGAATGCGAGACTAAACTTGTCGGCAGGGTCTTTGATGGATGCCGTGCCAAGGCATATAAGGCGTTTGATGCCTTTTTGCTGCATGATGTCGATGACGGAGAGATATGCATTCGCGAGAGGGGTGTTGGAGGGGTGGAATGGTCCTTTTTTGACACTAGGCCCTAAAGCGGACAGGACAACGTCCACGTTATCCAAGGCCTTGGCGAGAGCTTCCTTGTCTGTGAGTTGGCCTTGGATGACAGTGATGGACGGACTGGACTTCAGGTCATTGGGGAGTTTTTCGACAGACCGGACATAAAGTACGAGCTGACAGGAGTCTACGACCTTGAGTGCTCGGCGAGTGAGTAGAATACCAATGGCGCCAGTTGCTCCAAGAACAAGGATGCGCATGACAAGAAGTAGGAAGAAGCTACCTGTTGCCAGCTCTATATAGTTCATCGTCTCTCACGCTAGATCGTTTCCCTTGCTGCGCACGCGTGCGCGACGTCATTTGGTGCTTTCTACACAACCAGACAAATCTGGGAGACACATCTACGATTTCGGCACTGACGGCCATGGCCCGGCGCGTTTCGCTTCTTCCTCTAGTCCTGCTATTGCTTCCCCTATTTCTCCCTCGTCCTCCAGCACCATCGGTATCATTTCTCGTTCATAGAGACGCCCGAATCGGTCGACAAGACCAGAGATCTCGTCCTCCACGCGAACAACCCCAGACTGAGCTGTCTCGATGGACCCGGCATTCACGCCTTCCAATCCACACGCGACAATCCGATCGAACCATGAAATCGGCTCCCTTGTAATATTCAACGAGAACCCATGAGACGTCAGCCGATGCCGCACTTGCACCCCAATACTACCTATTTTCGTGGAGGAGTTCAGGAAGACACCTGTATGCAATGACTGTTTCGGCGTTATCCCGTGAACTTCTTTAAGATGCAGTTCAAGAGTCTTCTGCATGCGACAGACATAGTCTCGTGCACCTAGAGTCGGATAATATCGCGAAAGGTCTATTAATGGGTACCCAACGATCTGCCCTGGCCCATGGTAAGTCAACTCCCCTCCCCGTGTTGCCGTCACAAAGTCCGCGCCCATGTCAGTCAACCGTAGTCGCTCGTCGCGCACTGATTCCTCTGTCTGCCTACGCCCAGCAGTATAGACAGGCCTATGTTGTAGAAGGAGGAGGACATCTTTATGGCAATTGCTTCTTCGTTGTGATAATTGAATTTGGTGTATTTTTTCTTGTAACGCCAAAGTTTGCATATACGGTAAGGGATGGCAAAAGTAGTGGTAGATGATTGGGGAAAGTGACATTATAGCGACGACTGCGCAACAAAGATAGCCAGGCTAGGCTCTCGCCCGTATCTAGCAACGTGAACGACAGCATCGTTGTATTTGCAGTTATTGATATCGGTTTGCATATATCTAATCACGACACTCTAGGAAGTCCGGAACAATTCGGCGCCTATTTCTATGGAACAGCACACGGCCCGCTGGAGGGAATGGCCTGGAGTGGCACCTGCCTCGTGTCCACGCCATAGGTCTTTCGGAGCAGCATAATTATGGCTTTGAATTCCAGAAGGAGCCAAGATGTTGCCTATCCATTGAAAATGCTCAAATCCTGACTTGTGGCTGGCATCGAGGGATTTGATATTCCATAGATACCAATAAAAATCCGGAGCACCGATCATTCCGTCTCCGCGTTACCAGATTTCTTGACGCAATTTTTTTCACTTGAGCCCATCTTCGATCGACGATTGGTCCAGCAATTCTTTATGTTGGGGATTACAGACGTAGGAAATCTTGGCTACCGAAAATTCTCCTTTCAAATTCAATCTTAACGAGAAAGTCGGATACTTTAGTCTGCATATTTTATATTCGTGTGGCACATGGAAGTATTTTTCTAATGTTGACCTCGAGCATCCCATATGCTATATTGAATCCCACAAAACAAACGTGACCAGGCTGACGACGAATCGGGTAAAGATACCGACAACTATGCGACCGCTCAACCGATCACTTATTGGAAGCTGTAATAACACTGCATAGGTACGTTCTTCCGAGAGACTTGCTTCGAGAATTTTGGTACTTTTCGTGTAGCGAGCTCAGAAGCCGACTTGGAAGAAAGTTAGCGCTGAGAGAATCTACTTCGAACATCACCAACCCCAGCTTGTTCAGCGCCCTTTTTCAGTGCACCCTCCGGGACTGCTGACTTCTTTTTTCCCAGCTAAGATCTGGTGTGAACCAGACAGACAAAATAAACGTACGAATTCGAGGCTCTGGGCTGCCTTTCGCCTTAGCGTCTTGATGTTTAGCATATCTTGAAGACCTTGATTTATCTGGCAGAGAGTCACGGTTGAACCAGCGGTGAGAAATATTGGTTTTATGTGCCTACCATGGAAGGCATAATAATGGACTCGGACACTTTGATAGTAGTGGGAGGCCTCGAAAAAGTGCACGTCTTTGGGAAACGTAGGTGAGAAGTCCCATTTTATAGCTCTTCGGGCGAGTTTTCCAGACTGCCGTAACGTGCACTCCCACGACATCGATCAACGGTGATGACCTTCTGGTGCTTGGCGTACATAAAGGGTACTATGATAAAGGCTGTGCAAGAGCTAAAATTTAGAGTCGTAGGGGTCCGTTTCGATATCCGGCCAGCCTCGTGTGTGGTTTCTGTAGCACCACACCACCCAAAAATCTGCGAGGACAGTTCCAATACCCAAATATTTTAGAAAACGACGAACGCCTAGGGCAAAAGGACACATATTTACAATACTGGAGCAGAGTACAGTATTACTCTACCCCCGCCTCTTAGCCCAGCATTGTGGCTTGTCGGCGGCATAAACAGAGTTCATTCATTCATTCTGTAGCACCACAATTGACGTCTCCAAAGTCGATCGACAATTTCCATTGCACTTGGATCCACTCTATTTGGCACCATGGGCGTCTTGGTATGACATGATGCCTGATTTAGGAACATAAGGCACACGGCTGACTTGGCAATCGGCCGAAGATATGTACCACCGGTATGTATAGCCGCTAACAAATATGTAGTCAAGTTCCAGAAGATTATGAGATATTTCCCACCTAACGTGAGTATGGAATTTTGGGTCAGTGTCACTTGGTGTTGCCATGAAGTTGTAGCTCACGAAGTGCCAAGGGCTAAGCGCTAAATCCGGTGGCTGTTATTTGTTGGGCTGATGGGATTGATATTCTGATGATTGCGATATGGCAGAGGCCAAGGTCAAAAGCAAACTGAACAAACGCGATGTGGGGAACCCGCAACTGCCGTTTATCCGTTATCTCTTCGGTCACGTGGAAAAAAATATCCGTAACTGAATACCACCCAATGGCCGACGACTCACTTATCTCGGCTAAGTGTCCCCTTTCTTCAAAACCTTCTTAAAACCTTCTTAACAGCTTCTCAATCCTACATATACACTCCCTACTATCTCTACTTTCATCTTATCATTTCTGTCTTACGTCGTGTCGATAATCTTCTCGGGCGTATCGAAGCCCCGCATCCATGTCAGGTGGCGGTTTTACTATTTCCAACCTCGGAAGCATGGTTGGAGCACGGCTTCTTCGCCGGCGTAAGCTTCCTTGCCATGGCTATTGTCTTCGATTTTACTGAATGGTTCACTCAGGGGATGAAGCAACGTGAGTTACCTTCAGCATCCTCACCATCGGCCTCTCGATATCTCTGGTCATGTCTAGATTTGATCATGGCGACATTGCGTTCGTCATCTTGTCAGGGGGGATGGTCTTCCTCATGGTTCCAGGCCTGGGTCAGTACAACGGTCCTTCTTGTGCGGACAGACAGAACTAACAAAGGCTGGCAGCCTTTCTCTACTCTGGCCTGGCTCGCAGAAAAAGTGCTCGTAAGTTCTCACTTTCTAAGTTTTGTCTTTGGATCAAAGAAGTGTTGCATCTCAGTCTCTTTGGTCTGGGTCTGTTTTGCGAGCAACGCTGTCGTCATCTTCCAGTGGTTCTTCTGGGGTTACTCTCTCGCCTTTTCTCCAACCGCGAAGAATGGCTTCATCGGTAACCTCACGCATTTTGGCCTCATCAATGTCTTTGGAAACCCATCTCCCGCTACTCCTCTTGTCCCAGAGCTAGTCTTCAGCTTCTTCCAGATGGAATTTGCTTGTGTGACAGCCGCTATACTAATGGGTGGTATTGCTGAACGGGGCCGTGTACTCCCTGCCGTAGTACTGATATTTCTATGGACAACAATTGTCTATTGCCCACTTGCATACTGGGTATGGGGGACCAACGGTTGGGCAATGAAGTGGGGGGTTCTTGATTTCGCAGGCGAGTCGTCAACTTCTATTCCACAACCCACGGTCACACAAGCTAACTTCTGCTCTGATATCAGGCGGAGGTCCTGTCGAAATAGGAAGCGGTGTCAGTGGTCTTGCTTATTCATGGGTGTTAGGCCGCCGATCGGAAAAAGAGCTACTGAACTTCCGTCCTCACAATGTTTCCATTGTTGGACTCGGCAGTGAGTGTCTTAGTCATATTCCTTCGGAATTGTATCTTGAATAGCATTTCAGCATCTCTCCTGTGGTTTGGCTGGCTGGGCTTTAATGGTGGGAGTGCGTTTGGTGCGAATCTTCGTGCTGCCATTGCCATTTGGAATACAATGATCGCGGCTGCTTTTGGTGGAGCTATCTGGTGCTTGCTGGACTTCCGGATTGAACGACGATGGACCATGGTTGGCTTTTGTTCAGGGACAATTGCTGGTCTGGTTGCTGCGACGCCTTCATCGGGTTTTGTGTATCCGTGGGCTTCAGTGATTATAGGTATTCTGGCAGGTGCCGTCTGTAACTGGGCAACAAAAGGTGCGCTCATTGTAATTTTCTTGGCACTCCACTTCTAAATTGCTTCTAGTAAAATTCCTCATCAGGGTTGATGACGCCCTGGACCTTTTTGCCGAGCATGCCGTAGGCGGTATTGTCGGTTTGATTCTGAGCGCGTTCTTTGCAACCCCGACCGTCATCAGTCTTGACGGTGTCAACCTGAGCACACCTGGAGGCTGGGTTAATCACAATTGGAAACAACTTTATATTCAGTTTGCTTACGTCTGCGCCACATGTGCTTACTCTTTCGTTGTAACCGCTATCCTCGCAAAAGCTGTTGATTCTATTCCTGGCCTACGCCTACGAAACAGCCCAGAGGCTGAAAAACGTGGTATGGATGAAATCGAGGTCTGTTTCCGCCCAATCCATTGTATCTTTACTGTTGGGCTCAAATTCGTTTTGATAGATCGGAGAATTTGCGAGTGACTACATCGAAATACGGAGAGATTTTACCGATGGTGCCGCACCTTTCGATTCTACCGACGGCAAAGGGGCCTTCTTTTACCCTCATGCGGCGGCTGGCGATCGACATGGCCACGTAGAAGTCTCATTCACTGATCCTCGTCCAACAGAAGATCAACACCATCCATCAGACCAACCTGAGCCATCCCAACATATTGCATCTGTGTCTGAAAAGACGGATAACACTGTAGCACCATCATCACAATAACGTTTTAATGACTGTATACCTTCTTTCACTGTTGCATACTTATCTTAATAGAACTATAAATCTTTTCTTTTCCAAATACTCAAATGCGAAAGTAATCAGGTAGACAAATCTAGTTTACATCCTAGTACATAAAAACAGAGTCTCCAGGTAGATACACAATGATTTGTGACATCAACAGTCCCATCCAAGCACAAAATCCTGATCAATCGTAGAAGTGACGTCTTTGGGCGAATTCGAGCTGGACAGATGTGAACCACAAATACTAGCATCAAATTCCTCATGCAATAGAAGGTCGACAACATTCCGGGCTGCAACTGTCTCGGTTTCCATCGTTGAAATCAGCCTGATCATCACGAATTATAATACAAGCAACAGGCGCATCATTTTTGAGGACTTACGGTTCAAAGGCGTTGACATAGTACAGGCCGCGATCCACTTTGACAGGAGGGAAAGTGGCAGTAGGTGTAAGTTTGGGATAAGCATCCCACTGAGTAGTCTATTAGCGACATATTCATGGCGATAAACAGGACTCACCTCTTTCCTGTAGACCCAACCGACCTGGCCCGAAAATATATGATTAAGGAGTTCGTCACTAATCCTCTCTTTGGAGAAGATCTTGACGGCCCACTCCCCTTCCCTCACGCGACCGTGGTAGGAAAGAGAATTGAACTCAGGCTCTGTTTGGTTATTTCGCACACCCTCATATGTAGTCAGTATCATCTCAGGTAGAGCTGAGGCACTGGATTGCTTGAAATAAGCAGGGTTAGGCTTTGGTGACGTAGTAGTCAGAAGGGTAACATGAAGGTGAACATAGGGTTGTTCTGGAATCAAGTCAGCGAGAGGGGAAGGAATGGTGATCCCAGTGGAATGGAAAGGTGCAGCTAGTATGACAGCTTTATAGTGTTTTGCGCCCAGACTGCTCTTGATAGTCCATTGTGCGGAAGGTGAGGCCGATACTGAAATATCCCTTACCTGCAGTCCTATTAGCCTCGGAAAAGAAAGGAAAGTTAAGATACCGACTTACTTCGGTGTTCAAATGAACCTGAGCACCGGAACGCTCCAAAAATTGTTCGAAAATCTGGAAATTTCCGCCTTTGATGCCCCTCGCGTCATCCGTGGCCAAAGATAGAACTCCTCCCAAGGCATGAATGTCGTCGAGGTTCTGCGTATATGCATAAGAAAATCAAGAATTCGAGAATATCCAAAGGCATGAAGCTTCGCAGACCTGTCCGTAGTTCACTCGTGTCGCACCCTCAATGAGCTCAAATGCGAACCGCTTGGCTACGCCGGCTTTGGCGAAAAAGAAGGCTGCTGTATCCTCTGTCATGTTTGAATATCCCAGGGCGGCAGAAACATTCGAAATGCTGTCCCATTTTGGTGATTCCAAAGAATAGATGGTAAGATATCTCTCTACCGCCGCCTTGACACTGTGAGGAATAAATTAGACATAAAACTGTTGTCACTGATACGAACATCACATTTGCTGCGTTCGCTTTGGAGAAAGCACTCCGTATCGTATGATCGCCTTTATCGTATCCCACCAACTGTCACCAAACTATGTGCCAAAATATCAGTCACTGTGTCGAAAGTCATCGAACATCTTACTGTGAATACTAGATCTTCCCCGTCCCAAATTCCGGTCCGACCGCCCGCACCGAATGCCTGGCGCGTAAGATTGAACTCATCTGATGCTCTCCAAATGTTTTTGTTTGCTGCAACAAAAATGGACGCGCCCGATTCAAGTGGAGGAAGACTTGAATTATCATATGGATATACAGTGACACTTCCTGCGACTATTTTCAGCCGCATGACAAAAATTAGATCAACTAATTAACGCACGACCACCAATGTAAGACGCCTTCTCATAAACATCGACCTCCACGGAGACGTTGAAGCGCTCCTTAGCTTTGGATATCCAGAACGCTGCCGAGCTTCCGCCAGCTCCGGCACCTATAACTGCGACGCGGGGGACGTCATTGAAGACCACGTCATACTCAGTGGGCTTCATGAGGTTTTCGTTCCTTGTGAAGAACGGGAGATGAAATGGTATCTGAAAGGCCAGACATGTTGGGAGAAGGACGGGAAAAGCATAGTACCACATGGCGGTGTGTTGGAACCTGCTTCAACCGCGTCTCATCAACTTGCCATCAGAGATTCATTGACCGTCCAAACAATAACACATACACTTGTACGCGAAGTTGCTTACGTAACGTAACTGGAATAAAAACTTCACTTCACTTCACCACGTGATCCAGAGTGAAATCTGAAAGGGTCGAGCTGAAAGGGCTAGCTGCCCTGAATGCTCTACCCAATTCATTTTTGGTTTTTGTTGCTCTCTAGGTTTTATTATATCAAAAATATCATTCCTGGACCTACTACGATGGCTTGGGTGTGTTATTGTAACGTAACCATACTCAGTGTAGGCGAGGACATCCTGCATCACTGCACAATCAAAGGTGGGATTCTATGTTCACAAAGTCTGAAATCACAAAGTCCGAGATCATTTTTCCCTATACCGGATCCGTCTCTAGATGACGGTGGAGTTGACTGGATTCAGTCACACCGCACAAGTTAGAATTCTCGTAATACAACTAACTCTCTCGGTGATTGACCTCGAATCTCACGTAGGTTGCAATCTGCCCACAAATGCATATTTTCAGCTCCTACCAACTGCTTGGAGAACCTTTGTCATTGAGCACGAGTGGCGTGCGGGCAGGCTTTATCCTGTCTTACCAAGGAGCCACCACTTAGCGTATTGGAAACTTTACTCGCGGATCTAGAAGATATGTACAAATTCCTACATGATTTTTTGGTCAAAGTAAAAAGTTATACAAACTTCTGTTCCTATAATTGCCCTCACTTCGAAGAGATAACATGACTATTCAACACCCCATAAATTGAAAAATTGTTTTCGTAAATATCTTCGGCATGCGAAGGCCATCGATGCAAGGTATCTGCCGATTAATCTCGGGGGTACTGCACGGGTTACCAGGTGTTGTAGGGGCGTTGTTTGTATGGTCCCCGATGGCATTGTGTGTGGGCGACTTGTATGCCAAAATATTTGATCTAAAAAGATCATAACGACCGATTGATACTTAGAACTTGACATGCCTCCAAACGATAGTACGCATATCGTAAGGCACGTTTGGTCTCGGTCTTCTAGTCTCGTCTATAGTTCGGACGGTCTTTTTGGCGATATCAATTAGTTATATCGTCAGTGTAAAGTGGGATTGCCAATGTTCATAAAGATCACAGAAACCGCCGAAGGGCTTTGCTATTTGTCTTTGTATGACGGTCCGCACCTGACTCTGACTACCAACAGAATGTTCTGAACACCGTGTTGGCTGAACATTCCATTGGCTGGTTGACTAGTACATGTGTAAATCACGGTATCATCTGTGGCTCAATTCCCTCATATTGTGAGCCTGGGTATGCATGGGAAGCCATCCATGGGAAGCCAAAGAGATGCCGAATTCTACTGAAAAAGGCGTCACGTATGCCGCAGCCTTCTGCATACATAACAAAGTAAAATCGATACATACAGTCACTGTGCATCATGATATCTCTACATGCGGACCGCGCAGATGACCGGCCAACTGCAATTATGTTTGAGCAACATAGTCAAGCATCTTCCATTCCATTGCAATGCAACGAATGACAAGGCTGGCAGATGCTCCGGCTTAATTGTGCTCTCTAAGCTCCATCTACCCATACCGGATCGTGTACCCACATCGAAGTTAAACGACAGAGTTACCCTAGTAGATTACTAGAGTGATGGTGACGGGATGCATGAGAAAACTGTGAAAAAATTTGGTTTGTGTATGTGATCCTCACATTACATAAGCGGACGAACGGCTTTCCGTGGCTGCTTCCGATCTTGCGTCATCGGAAGGTAATAACGGTGAAGTCGGCCTCGACGAATTCAAATGTTGTCTCGTCTCCGTTCCATTACCCGCCATCTCAATACATACAACATGTCTACTACAGTTCACAACACCAACATCGCGTGCTGCTCTATTCCTCCTGTACAGTCCGATTATTCTCCCAAAGGTTCTTTCAAACCCCACGCTGGGTTTAGCAAGGTCTATGTGACTGGTCCAGAGGACAGTGATACTAAGATTGTCTGTGTATACGATATTTTTGGGTAAGATATATGAGATTGTTCCCCTTGAGCTCCTAAGCATTCATCTGGGATGACTGGCTAGCTTCTTCCCCCAAACACAGCAAGGCGCGGACATCATTGCTTCGGCTCTCAAAGCGACCGTCTACATGCCAGACTTCTTTGAGCCCGACGGTCCCTATTCAATAGAGAAATTCCCACCAAAAAATGACCAGGACAAACGGGACTTGCAAGCCTTTTTTGCAGGCACCGCCAGCCCGCCAGTTGCGATCAAGAAACTTATAGATTTTGGTACGGCTTTAAGGACTGGTGGTGCAAAGAAAGTTGCCGCTTATGGCTTCTGCTGGGGTAACATCTTTATGTCTTTTCGCGCCGAATTCATGATAGTATTCTGCCTAGGTGGGAAAGTGACCCTTTCTTCTGGTGCCTCCTCTACCCCTTTTGACGCCGTAGCCATCGTCCATCCTGCGTAAGCTATCTGATGCTCGCTTTGGGCGCCTTTCTAATCTCATCCAGTATGTTATCGGTCGCAGATGCAGAAAAGTTGACTGTCCCTCTAGCGATTTACATTTCTAAAGATGAGCCTGTGGATGAGGTATAAAGGAACTTCCTATGTCGTAATCCCAAAGCTTCCATCTGATTCGGTCTCTTGGAAGTATAAAAAAATACTGGATGTCATCGGCAAGAAACCATTTGCGTCGAAGAATGATAACAAACATTACACTAACATGTGAGCTCCCATTTTCTCGTATCTTTTCAAGTTGATCCATGGATACGAGCAGGTTCCACGGTTGGGCTGCCGCTCGAGGTGATTTAAAGAATACCGACAATAAGAAAGAGTAGGTGTCGCCGTTTTTGTGCATAGGATAACGTTGATTGTACATCCGATGATCACAGATTTGAGGACGTGTACGGCAAACTTGCGGATTTCTTCTGCAATATATTTGACATAGCATAAGGTAAAATCAACGATGATGATATGAATGAGAATGTATATGAAATATGAAGCCTAAAGACTACCCAAACATAAGTTGTACAGAAACATCAGTCAAAACCCTATATGAAAGTAGGATGATGGTATATTGACACGAATTGAAGTCTAACACAGGGTGGGTCTCGTGATGAAATGTGCCAGGGGAACATCGTTACTACTTGCTTGAAGGCGGAATTTGGGCTTTCGCATTGAGTCGCGATATTGCCCTGCTCTAAGTAACAATTTACCTCATGGCTACCTGAATCCTGCGAATTGTCCCATTCCCTACCTTAGATGCATATTAGGACTTGTCTTCTGAATAATTATGAGATTACGCCTCCATTATAATGTGAGATGTACCTATATTCATCACCAATGACTAAATTGTATATCTACATACATCATATAATTCGTTAATAAACATGATCATTCATGGAAGTCGTACAAGAATGTAAAAAGAGGTGTCGCAGCTCCCGAAGATATGGCATGACGTAAGAATTGCTTCCGTGACTTCATCTGCTATATCTCCGTGAAAGTACGGTACTGAATAGCACATAGAGAGCAGTCACGATAAATTCCATTACAACCGACATCAATAAGTATGTGATCCATTGGCCGTTAACTGGATTGAACTTGGCCAAGTTAGGATTCGAGGATAGTGAGATGCCGAACAGGTCAGAAGCAGACCATGCAGCAAGGATGGCATAGGCAACACGGACGCCGAGGAATGGAAGGGCAAGAGTCGCACCCCCGAGAAGCTATAAATGGATCAAATATCAATCCCAATTCCAGTAGGATGTTAACATACCCGGAGGCGATAGCTCCTCATCTGAAAGTGATAGGTCCAACAACCTAAATGGGCCAGGAAGAGAATCACATAGACGCCGGCAAAGACGCCGGCGCTAGCACGGCGCAGTATTACCCCAGTCTTTCCTTCGTCAGAACTTAAATGAGTCCCATGTATTCCGCCGGCGATAGACAAGGCAAGTCCTGCCAAAGTGACAAGTCCAGTAAGCCGAAATATTAGAGATACTCTAGAAATTTCGCTGTAAGTACTCTGGCCCCTGAAAGAGCAATGAACATCTGTAAAACACGAAATTGTGATAAGCATACGCCATCCCGAGGAACCCGATAGTCGAAAGTAATAGGGGAGCCAACGCTGCGGCTTGTAGAACATATGCAGCAATGAAGAGATCAACTTTAGGCTCTTGAACTAGTTCACTGGCTAATATCAATGCACCATCGAAAATTCGAGCTGATCCATTCGTTAGAGGCGTGAGTGGGTTGACGTTGTAGATAGCTCGCCTGCTGAGAAAATTAAGAGAAAGAACCATCCTGCATCCCTCCTGAAGGCGTAGCGCCAAACCAAAGCGATCGTGAAAGCAGCAACGGGAGTATAAAATGCGATCTGTGACGCAGCAATTTTTCCATGAATATCCAGGGCGTGCATGAATGCAGTGGTATAGTGGGTATACACGTGTCCACGGGTGAAGGAACGCGACGCGAAGCAGTCAGGTGCTGAAGACAAAAAATCAGAAACCAACATCGATCATGATCAGAGTTGATTGGTGTGGTAGATAAGATTAGATTCAAATTTTTGGACCTTGACTCAATTCGACCATGAGACTGCCCCGGCGCGTGCCATGGGCTTCGCCAACTGAGCTGGAACATCTATGTGCATGGATATACACTGACGAGAATGATATTGATTCGAAGATCCTTGCCATTAATAGAGTGTGTCCCATCTATCGTCCAGGAACAGCCTGATATTTATTTTTCCTGTCAGCTATCTGCTTGGAAGGCCACGACATGTCTACCGCATGCCCTCGAATCTGTATTGTCTATTTTAGTTGTTATTGCTCAGGATAGTTCACATACCTCTTCCACTTCTTCGCTGTCAATCCGGCAAAGCTACTCGACTGCCATCATTCGCCTGGTCAACGGACTTGTGGATCCCCTACAACTTGGAGCCTACGCAAGGTCCATTGCCTCTATAGCGAACCAACTCGGTCTTCCGTCCTGGCTAGTAGAACTACGTCATGCTGCGACGCATGAAGATCTCCCAAGTCTCGACCTGCTTCGTAGCGCGGCACGGGAAGTAAGTTGTTGCAATCATTCACGTGGCAAGCAGTGACGATCTCCCAAAAGTCTATGACATGGCTCCTTCACAATTACTTTCTCCCAACGATCAACCCCACCACCATTCCTGAGAATCGAACGAATCTACGTTCGCTAGAACCAGCGTTAAAACAATATAAGAGGCTCTTGAAGATCACATTGAGGGATGGATCGCTGAGAATGCGATACAAAACAGACATACTTTCCGTGCTGAAAGATATCGAACGTTGGATAGCTGAAGCTCAAGTGACCGGAAATGTAGCAGCCAGGGAGATTGGTTGGCAAACAACCATCTCAGAAGTTCTGTCGAGTTCAAGTCAGGCGGATCCTAAGGAACGGTGGGCATTAGAAAGACTCTGTGATGCTTTACTAGAGAAGGGCTCGCTTGTTCCTCTTTCTAAAAAGTGAGCTCACTCCCCAAACAACTTCGCCAGGTTTCCTGACCGTTTTCAGAAAGCGGGATTTTCCACAGGATACTTTCCTTCCACCCAAGTTCTCTGTTAAACTTTGGACTCCCCTGCTGCAACATCTGCAAAGCCTTCATTCGGAATTTTATCCTATTCTGGCTGGACGAATAGCTTCCACCCTTCTACCTGAGAACGGGAATTCCGATGAAGATGTTCAACGGGACTCCTCGTATGACATCTGTATTGCTCGTTGGGCAAAGTGGATCATTGAGACTTCATCTGACCGCGACTCGACGACGAGCCATGACCTGCGGAGAGAAATAGCTCTTACATTGATGCAATCTTTGGGCCATGACTGGTCGGCTCCAAATCAACAGAGAAAAACGTGAGCGCCATCTACGTCCACAAAGGATGATTTTGTTCAAGTCGTCCGCAGGGCTACAGAAAGTGCTATGGCCCTCCTAGATTCACTTTGTATTGGCGTTCCTAGTCTAGAAGCTGCTCTGACCATGTTGAGATCGGTGACATCCGATGTCAACCCTAGTGTGCGTGGCTCAGATCATATTCTTAATCCTACTCTCAATGTCAAATCAATAGGATTGGAGTTCAGACGATATGTCTTTGATGGATCAGCGTCTGAACACTCTTCTTGCGTCCGACTTAGATTGCTCATCAAAGTCTCTTGCATCCGAGGAATGCTTCCACATGGCGGCTGACGAGATCTCGGGCTGGCGACTACTTGACGAAAATAGCGGTTGGCGGCCTTGTCCTATAGGCGTGCACTTCGTGCTTGGCTGAGCTACTTGGTATCCAGAACGGTGGGCCTAGGAACTTTTGCAAATTCGTCGATACTTCAGATGTAAGTTACCCACATGCTATGTTTAGTACGGTAGTAGTTATATGAAGGTTTTATACTCCGTTTTTCGACTCGCTGATGATCGATGATCCTTCAGAGAAACAGTGTTGTCCTTACTCTCAGGTTCGGCAAAAACAACCTAGTGAATTGATATGTAAGGTGTGTTCGATGTTCCGTCGACTGTTCAATGGAATAAGGAGCTGCTCCTATGAGACACGATATTTATGCGGTGTAGAGAGGAAGCATGTCGCACCGACACTATCAAAAGCTGCCTCATAATAACTGGTATGTATCTTGTGTTTCTTTGCCAGCATCCTGGGTATCTTGTACATGTTCATACCGAAAGACCTGAAGATGCACCCATTTTCTACATCGTGCCAGTTTTACTTGCAATACCTCAGGCTCAGTTGGTAACAATTTGAATGAACTTAATATTTCGCCATACTAAGAAACATCAACGTCTATCAAGCACTCCAGATTTTTACTACATGAACGGATCATCATCCGCTGTGAAGCTATATTATTTGAAGAAGTTGCACGATGAGCGTCACTGAGTATTTGAGTGGACTCTAATGAACTTGGTTTGTCCTGAGATCTGAGACCCAAGGACTCGAGTTCGGCAAGTGACCAGAGTTTACGTACTTGAAAAAGTATGGTTGGCTTGTAAGACACTGCACGCATGGGCTAGGGACCTAGTATGGTCAGCTACCTCGATCTTGCTAAATAATGCCCTGACAAGATTAAAACGCTGTCTTGTTGCTCCTTGTGAGGCATGATTCGACAGATTCTGAGAATATCAATAAGCACTCATGACAAACTTAATTAGCCGCGAAATTCAAGTGCGTCAGCGGTTAGATGATTTGGTCACCGGCGCAGAGTCAGCCACATTAGTACCGTCGTCATTGCACAGTCGCTCAGATTGCCACTTCCATGAAACTCAATAGTCCCATACCACAACCCCTCTCTAAGGAATGTTCTAAGGCTGCCAGAATATGTGAGCTACTGCGACATTGGAGCGATCGCCGCATTTCATTATTCGGTTACTTATCACAGTCAAGTCTTTCGTCAACGGCAGTAACAATGGCCTTGATGGTGTCATTCCTCGTTCCGTGCTCGCGAATGCTAAAGGCTTTGCGATTTTCACCATTTTCAAAGCTGGATTCCTCTTCTCTGCCAGAGCTGGAAGTGGAGTCGTCATTGCTCGGCTGGATGACGGTAGTGAGTCCAAGATGAAATATATCTAGGTCTTGAATTAACTGTTGGTAGGATGGTCTGCTCCAAGTGCGATGGGTACAGCAGGCCTTGGTGTTGGTGGCCAGGCCGGGGCTGAAATGACGGACTTTCTCGTCGTGCTCAATACGCGTTCTGTAAGCAATTCAATCATCTAGCATAGTAGTGCACTGAGTAGTCATTCTTACAGGCTATAGTAAAGAGAGCCTCTTCATATCACATTTCGGTCTGTTGACTGTAGGCTTCTAGCAAACTTTCATGGCAGCTGGCTCTCTCACGCTCGGAGGTAATTTGAGTATCGCACTAGGACCTCTAGGCCGCAACGGGGAAGCACTCGGGTCACTCAATACTAATGGTAAAATAGCTGCGATGTAAGAACATCGGTGTTTTTATGCTCATAATGGCGGTGGAATGATAGAAATATCACAGGTATAGCTATTCAAGAACACGAGGTCTTTTTGGAGGGATCTCAGTCGAAGGGTCGGTCATAGTCGAGCGCCAAGACGCCAACCACCAGGCCTACGACTCTCCTGTAACTGCACGCATGCTTCTTGGAGGCGTTGTAGATCCTCCGGAATGGGCTTCATACTTAATTCGCACTCTCGAAAGTTGTACAGGTATGCCAGGAGGTAGGAAATGGATTCAAGATGGGCGTACGGATAGTACCTATGCCTTCGGCGGCTTAGCAAATTCTGGTGCCGAATTAACTCCTTCGTTACAGAAGAAGAGTTCCCTCTATCAGCAGCGGTCATCTGAGGTTTTCCCTCCGTATGCATGGGGAAACCAGAAAGATTCTGGTTCTTATTTTGAATCCCAGGAAGAGGTATCTCGCTCTCAACATAAACGTGGACGTGTCACAGATCGGGATCAAGACGTCCCGCCATCTCCCTTTGTCTCTCCGTTCGAATCTAACAATCCAACACGACTGAACCAAGCCATCACTCACTCATCATCTAGTACTGCGCCCCTCGACATGTCCTATGATATTTCCTTGCACGCGACTCGACACTCACGGACCGATGATACAGCATTCTCACGATCAGACCCGCCCCGTTCTGCAAGTTCAGGGAAATATGACTCGAAAACCAACCGACTCCAAACAAGCGCCACACTTCGTCCAAGTATAAGACCAGAACTGTACCAGCAGCATGAAGGTGTTGGTCGCGCCATTGCGCTGTATGATTTCAAGGCCGTCGAGGCAATCAATTTGTTTTCACTAATTGATATTTCGACTGATACCATTTCTCAGAGTGGGGATTTATCCTTCAGCAAAGGTGACGTCATCACTATTTTGCAGAAGAGTGACAGTAGTGACGATTGGTGCGCATCACAAAAAATCATAGTGCTGAGGGTCTAATTCATAGATAGGTGGACCGGCGAATGTGGCGGACAGCAGGGTATATTCCCTGCAAATCGTGTCGAAGTTGTTAGAACTTCTGTTGGCTTAATACATATCATATAGCATATTTTGACAATTAGGGATGTAGGATATCTAATTCAGTGCAATGAAGCTTCCATGTAGTACGTTTCATTGTCTTGTATAATGTACATGCATATTCACGACGAATTCAGCCAACTTCATGATACCAGGACATCGCAACCTCTTCATCCACCTCATTTTCCGACTCTGTCAGATCAATTACTTCTGACCTGGAAGAGGCAGAGGTCCTGTGCACATTGTCTAATGTGAAATCATCGGAGTCGGACAATTCTACTATTTCATGATCAGCAACCTTCGGAGGGTGAGCTTTCAAGTGCCACTCCAGGACTCGAGGGTGAGCCACAACCCTAAGTGAGGAGTCAAACAAATTACAAGAATCAGAACCAACAAAATTCACTTCGACACATCAAAATTGAGGACTTGAAGTTGATCCATACGAGTTGCGCGCGAAATGGCAACATAAGCTGGAACCCATCGGTGGCAGAACCACGAAAAGTGTTGAGTCAACTCCTACCTTGACCTTTTTCAAACGTCCGCCTGAGATCCACCTTTACACGTTCCAGAGTTTGTCCTTGCGATTTGTGGACACTAAGTGCCCAAGACAGGATCAACGGAACCTATGGTCTACGGGCAGCAAATGCGACATTCAACACGACGCATGACTCACCTGGTCGCGGCGAGCCTCAATTCCGCCCTCCGCATTATTCACTGTAAATTCCTGAGGAATAATAAGAGTTTCTTGCTTATCAATGAAGCGAACGACTGGCCAAGTAGAATCGGCCTCAGGAAGCTGCGGCATACCGCCCCCTCGATCAGCACCCGGTATATGGCCGCCCCCTAAGACAACATCTTGCGCTGTGGCGAAGCGCACTATCTGGCCCACGGAACCGTTTACTAATTTTCCTTGAACCAGATTCTTGGCAACGTCAAATACAATTTCGGATGGGTGCGAAAAAAATTCACTTTAACCAACATAACTTGAGCGCCGACCTGGTTTCCAACATATACCGATCATACAAGACCCTGATAAGGCATTCCACTAACCTTCAAACGTATTTGTTTAGGAACGATGAGATGTTCAAGGAGGCGTCTCATCTTTTCTGGGGTGACACGTGCACCATTTGAATCGGTGCCAGGGATATCATTTGCATTGTAGATGTGGGCTTCGGTCTTAAGTTGTTCAAGACGAAAGTTATTGGCGTTGTCGACCTCATATCTCGTTGAAAAGCTGAATGGGGCTCAAGACAAGCGCGCATGACATGCAAGGAAGTCCATACAGTTCTGTCGGCTCAACACCGTCGGCGTATTCGACTTTTCTGGACAACGAAGCGAATGCACGCGCTGCTTTATCGTCTATCTGACCGAAGCGCATGGCATTAAGCATATCAACAAAGTCTGTCATTCATCTGAGTACACGCGTGATATTGAGCATTAGCATTACCTTGAGCTTTCTGGCGAAAGACACGAGTTAGTATGACAGGTGGTCCCACACAAGCATCCCACGTGTCAGCATCAAACGCGAATACAGGCGGTATCTGCCGTCCTTGTTTATCACGACCAGAAACCGGAGGAAGCTGACAAAAATCGCCTGAGAGCACGAGCTGAATTATCAGTGGATAAGAAAGCTTCGAAATCATTGTTTCTATCACAAACTTGTATTCCACCAAAGGGATGGTCGTTATGTCGGACTGCTCTAGCTATGCATTCCTTTCCACCACAGTCGTGTGAGACAATTTCTGACTAAAACGGAACTAACAACTTACAAGCTTGTCAAATAGAGACCCGTCAATCATCGACACTAAAACCACACGGGAGTGAATTACAGATCATATTGTACTTCTCAAAGTACCTACCTTCGTCAATAATAAGGGTATCTACGTCTTTCCATCGATCGAGAATTTTTCTATATTGCTCATTGCCAAAAAATTTGCCGATATACCGTTTCGCAGTTTGATCTCCAAGTCCTATCCCTGCCCAAGAATGAAGGGTACTTCCACCGATATTGACAGCCGCTATACCCGTAGACGCCGTGATACCCACTGTGTCCTCACGTGCTTTCAAGGTCTCTATGATCTCGCGTAATAACACAGATTTTCCGGTACCTGGGTCAAGATATCATAATTACATTTCAGTTTGGTAAGACAATTGGAAACTTGCCAGCAGAACCAGTGAAAAAGACATTGCGTCCACTTCTAACTCTGTCTAGGACTTGCTGTTGTTCAGGAGATAGCGTGACAACTGGTCGTGAAGGCACTCGTGGATGTTCATCTCCCATTGTCTCTAGGCGAGGCGAAGATCCTGCTCGAGGAGAAAGGGGTGGGTCAGGGGGAAAGCTGTCTCGAGATTTGGGATCCGGCACAGGTCTGCAAATTTCCCCAGATTGAGCAGTAGAAGCACCAGGCTGGTGCGAAAGGGTTAAAGCACCCGATGCAGGAGGTTTTCGTTCGCGTATGCCTAATTGGTCTGAAACTGTCGTCTGAATGGGACATCCTTAAGTTGTCGATGAACGACCCACTCGCAAGCCATTGCTCTGCTTGTTGCCTAGAAGAAAAGCTTCTGAAGACGGCAGGATATCTTGCGGTCTGTCCACATGAGCATTATTGTTTGCATTGTAACACTAGTGGTTTCAAATGTCGATGCACCTGTGCTTTGCACTGCAAGGCCATCAGTAGTGGACGGGCATGTATAATGGGCAATGATGTATACCTCATCCCATGTGCCGCAAATATTTGGGCCATTTCTGCCAACAGCGACTGCGTAGTATTTTTTGGTTGATTTTGGCATATTCAAGGAGAGAAACGGTCGCCAATCTACATGAGTGTAGCGGGCCGGCTCCCCCGCTCCAGAGCTTTGTCACTCTGAGTGACAGGTAACAGAGTCGTAACGTGGTATGTAATGCTTCTACTTAATGGGACACTGTAAGTACGCATGGATGCATCAGGCTGGATAACCTGAGTGAATTGTATGGCTTGTCGTAGACTGAACATCACGAATTTACATGCAATTTGTATTGGTATAGTCTCTAGGACGACATCTTAAGTTTCTCGTTAACGCTACGCCTCATTTCTAATCTATTTCTCGTGTAACTGGGATCTGATTCCTCCGACGTTGAAAAAAAATATTACTGAACTTATGAACGAACTGTGCGGTTGATCGGTTGAATTATCATACGTGATGGCCGCAGGGACCTTCGTAAATTATCAACGTCTTAAAAGTGAATGATTGGATCGTTGTGGTATATGTTCGCAGGAATGTAAATACTATTACGATTTGTACATAGTCAGATATTCAGACTGGCGTAATACTCCTGTTCACATAATGCAAGACTGATGAATAAAGATTATCTTGACACATTTCATGATACCATGCAATCACAATTTCTTCATCGACCTCGCTATTTGATTGCGTGTTGTCAATGGTTCCTGTCACCGAATTACTGGACATCCGGTGCATTGTGCCCGCCATGTTACTTGCTAATTCCCTTGTGTCATCACTACAAGGGTTGGGTGGATGACCACTGAAATGCCACTCAAGGACTCGAGGATGTGCCACGACCCTATATGATCATTAGGTGGTGATAGTCGAGAGAAACGAATCTCACTTTGATACGTCAAAATTAAGGACCTGAAGTGAATCCATACGAGTTGCGCGAGAAAGAGCAACATAAGCTAGAAGTTATTAGAGTCACAAAGACTAACTAACTAGTCTTTCGAATTATCACCTTGACCTGTCTCAAATATTCGTTTGAGATCCACCTTGACACGTTCGAGAGTTTGACCTTGGGACTTATGTACACTAAGCGCCCATGAAAGAATTAATGGAACCTGTGATCCACGGGCAGCAACAATGGTAATCAATTTCGCGTACAGATACCTTACCTGTCTACGGGACGCTTCCATTCCGCCGTCTGCATTATTTACCGTAAACTTTTGTGGAGGGATGGTGATTTCTTGCCCGCCTGTGAATCGAACCACGGGCCAGGGGATGCCGCTCTGACGGTACTTCTGTTCACCGGCTTTATTTTCGTGGGCCATTGAACAGTTATACCGAGAGATCACTTCCTGTGCTGTCTCGAATCGCACTATCTGACCGACGGACCCGTTAACCAATTCTCCTTGTACCAGGTTCTTGGCAAAGTCAGTTAGAGATTAGGAGAGATAAGACCGAAGTATACTTTGAGCAACATGACTTGAGCTCCGACCTTCAAGAGGGGAGAGAACTACTGAGACAACAGAATACTTGATTGTTTCTCGACAGACCTTTAATTGTATCTGTCTGGGAACAACGAGACGTTCAAGGAGGCGCGCCATCTGTAATAGAGTGACACGATTGCCATAAGAATCATATCCACGAAAGTCACTAGCATCATAAGTATGAGATCCTGTTTGGAGTCGTGCAAGGCGATAATAATTCGCATTTTCAACTTCATTCCTTGTGGGAAATCTGGAAAATGCTCGATAAATGCGCGTGCAAAAATACAAGCGAAAAAACTTGCAGTTCTGTTGGCTCGATATCATCGTTGTACTCCACCTTTCTAGATAATGCGGAGAATGCGAGGGCTGCTTTCCGATCCAGCTGACCAAAACGCATAGCATTTAGCATACCAGCAAAGTCTATCATTAGTAAGTTATATGCGATACGGATGTAACAGGTGGCAAAATACCCTGATCTTTCTGGCGGAAGACATGGGTCAGCATAACAGGCGGGCCAACACAAGCATCCCATGAGACGGCGTCAAATGCAAACACAGGTGTTATTTGTTTACCGTCTTTGTCGCGTCCAGGGACCGGAGGGAGCTGGCAAAAATCACCTGAAAGAACGAGCTGGTAATTAATTGTACTTGAGAAGTGTGGTAAATTGACTGGTACTGGTATCATATACCTGTATTCCCCCAAAGGGATGATGATTTTTCCGGACTCCTCTAGCTATGGCTTCCTTTTCATAGAATAAGAATGCATACTTCATGACAACAGGACGGCTTACAAGTTTGTCAAAGTGAGCCATGAAGATATTGGATTGGATTTGCTGAAATCATTTGTACCTTCATCAATAATAAGAGTGTCTACATTTTTCCAACGCTGAAGTATTGTCCCGAATTGTTCATTAGCAAAGAATCTGCCTATGTATCGTTCCGCATCTTCCTCTCCAAGCCCTATACCTGCCCAGGAATGGAGAGTACTTCCCCCAATGTTTACGGCCGCCATCCCTGTTGATGCGGTGATACCCACTGTGTCCCGACGTTTTTTCAAGGTATCTATGATCTCGCGGAGTAGTACGGATTTCCCAGCGCCTTGACCTACACTTAGCAGGTTTCATGATGATAATGTTTCAGATCGAACCAGCTGAGCCAGTGAAGAAGACGCTGTGTCCCCTCTTGACCCTGTCCAGGACCTGTTGTTGTTCGGAAGACAGTGTCACCGGAGACCCTTCTTTATTTTCCGGAGGCACGGAACCATTCCCCATGGATGAGCTTGCTTCAGATGAAAGCAGTGTGTCCGGAGAGGAGGCGCCAATAGATTCGACATTTCGTAAAGGGCTAGTGCCTAAAGATTCGTCACCGTGTACAGAGGAACTTCCTTCAGACTGAGAGCGCGAAGCTGTTCGGGAATTGTACCTGTTTTGTAAGCTCAGTTGACCTGCCTGTCATGAGCAAAGCTGGTCTCGACCCTCACAATCTAAGTTGAAACTTACTGGCTAGCCACTGCTCCGCTTCCTGGAAGGTGAAAAAACACCTGTAGAGCGTTAGATAACTGTACGTCTGTAGTACTTATTAGTGCCGGCACTGTGAATAATGTCCGAAGTATGAACCTGCGCTCTACACTGGAGACACGATCAACGATTAACGGAGGAACCCCCAGTGGGTAGAGCAAGCAGTAGCCCCCGCACCTCATCCCACGTATAGTAAATGTTTGGACCTTCTCTACCGCCGACAACTGCGTAGTATTTTCCGTCAAATTTTGGCATCCAGAAACAGAATACGAGTATGAGGAAGGAAGATCGCGCCGCGACTCTTCAATTAGAATTACAACAATAGTCTGGACAGTCTGTGGCGGCCCGGCTCCCCCGCTACGGAGATTGAGGGCCCAGATCACCTCTGAGTGACGGGTCACAGTGTTGTCACGTGGTTATGCTCTAACGGGACAGATAGTCCAACTGGTTCGTCGTGGTAGTCGGGTGCAATTCCCACGTGTTCCATTTTAGGCAGAACCGTTACCACAGTCGCGCGCACGTGAGGACGCGTTTGATCCGAAAACTTAGGCGGCTGTGGGCGCTTGAGCTCTCACCGGATGGTTTCGCAAACCGTCAGTCCTTCATTTCGTCACAATCGATAATCTGATCAATATATTTATATACACACATTGCAACCTAGTGGGATTCTTTCTTGCGAACATGTCGTAGTGCGGTTCATGACAAGGCGGCCGGAAGCTCGTTTTGAGTGTTCCACTTTGGATTTATAGTAACCCACAGTTTCCAGGGCTCTCAAGATGTTTCTTACTCCCCCGACTACGCCCACCCGTTCGAGCTCTTCGCCTCGCCGAAGATATCCGGATTCCTCGCGTTACTGGCAGGATTATCGGCAACTCGTGGATGTCGGATTTCAGACTTTATCATCGTATCCATCGCGTTCTCCTCAAACTACGCCTACACGTCCCGATCATGCAGATATTCCCCAGGTCGTGCCTCAACGACCCGACCTTACGCTGGCCCCGCCTCATGTATTACTCTCTGATGAACAGAAATACGTCCTGGAGCTCGTCAAATCCGGGAAGAGCCTTTTCTTCACTGGTGCTGCTGGTTAGCCGTGTTACACAAGTCAAATAGATGCTATAATGATCTTTGTCGACCTTCTAGGCACCGGAAAATCCGTCCTACTCCGGGAAATCATCAAAGAACTCAGAGACTTATGGGGTACCGAAGTCGTGGCGGTCACTGCAACTACAGGCATTGCTGGTGTCAATATCGGGGGCTCGACAGTTCACTCTTTTGCCGGTATCGGACTGGGAAAGGAGAAAGTAAAAGTGCTTACTGAGATTATACTCAAATCTTCTCGCCTCCGAAACCGTTGGAGATTAACGCGGGTACTGATCATTGACGAGAGTGAGTATTATTGATGCTTGCCAGGATGCGGACCATCTGAAGGACTTCAAGTCAGCATGATGGATGGGCAACTATTTGACAAGCTAGTAAGTGCTGTTCTGATGGTCAATATTATCTTGTTCTCTCAGCATAGTATGTATGTAGGAGCACGTCGCTCGCGTCGTGCGCGGTGATAATAAACCTTTCGGAGGAATTCAGGTGAAGACTGTTTTTAAGCTCTGAAGTCCTCGTCTGACCTTTCAGCAGTTGGTTCTCTCGGGCGATTTTTTTCAGCTGCCTCCCGTGCCCGAACAAAGCCACAATTATCGTATGTCCGCAACTTGCGCTTTCGAAGCAAGAACATGGTCGCAATGTATTTTACGAACTGTCCACCTCACTCACGTTTTTCGACAGAAAGACAACAGTGAGTTAATAGCTCGAGTCCGCTATAATTACAACTCATTTCGTATTGTAGTTTTCGTTGAGCTCTTGTCTTCAATGCGTGTTGGCAACCTTACTCGCAAACATATCGATATTTTAAGGCGTTTATCACGACCCATGGTCTACGATGATGGAATCGAACCGAGCGAAATGTGTGTTGCTAAACTTTTTCATACATGATCAGTTACATCATAGATTTTTGTATCAGATATCCGCTGCGGAAAGAGGTAGAGAGTTGTAACAATGCTCGTTTGGCTGCTCTACCAGGCCCACACATCGAGTACAAGTCCGTTGACAGAATCGGTTTTGATTACTCGGGATCGCCAATTCCAAGAGAGACGGCTGAGTTCCTCCTTGACCGTTTGGTGGCGGTCCCGAAAATAGCATTGAAAGTAAGTTCTGCTTTCTGTCTAATGTTTTGTGAATGATGAATTCAAGATGACAGGTGGGCGCACGAGTTATGTTGATTCAGGTGAAGTCTGCCCTCAGTGGCTTACAGATCTCGTTCTTATCAGCACTCAAAAAGAACATCATTCAAGGAGTACTTGTCAATGGATCAGCCGGCAAAGTCATCGATTTCTTGACTACCCATGAAGCTGTTGCTCGCTGTATCAAAGTTACTGAACTCGCTAGGAAGGGCGAGGCGCATGTTCCAGATCAGCTATCTCCGCCCAGAGAGATGGCACCTCTAAACAATCACACTTTCGGCCGACAGGATAAATGGCCATTGGTACATTTTACTGATGGTACTCAATTCCTCTGCGCTCCAATGGAGTTCAAAGCTGTGGGGTTCATGGGGAATACGGAAGCATCTAGGCTCCAGGTTCCTCTCATTCTGGCTTGGGCTATGTCAATCCACAAGTCTCAAGGTCAGACTCTAGAAAGAGTCAAAGTTGACCTGGGTCGAGTGTTTGAAAAAGGGCAAGGTACATCGAATCTCTTTTTTGAAATTCACATTGACAACTGTATTCAGCATATGTCGCAGTCTCAAGAGCTACGACTTTAGAGCACTTGCAAATTGTCAATTTCGATCCAGCAAAGTCAGTCCACTCCATTTTGAGTTCTGATCGAGTAGGAGTTCTTACTCCTGTGATCAGAATTTTAGTTCATCCCCGTGTCATCCAATGGCATCATGATACGAAGTGTCCAACAGTTCAGGAAAATGTACAAGTGCCTTCTAGCACGTCCTTTAACCTGGAAAAGGATGGATTCTGAAGAAGCCATATGCAGGTAGTGGGATAATGGGTGAGAGAATGCTGACGGTCGGGCCGACTCAGGCGATGCGTTTGCCTTATGCAGATAGGTACGCTTGGGAGAAACTGACTAGCCTGCTTTTCCCTCTCCAAACCATACGTCATCTAATTCGAGATTTCTCAATCTTTCCGACACTGTCCACTCTAGTTGTATGATTTTTTTTCTTCACCTATCTTCCCGGCATCTTTTCTATTGCGGAGACCGAACTTTTGTTCATTTCGCTGATCATAATATAATAATATACAGTCACTAATGTACACAGGTGCTGATGACTCTTAACCCTCTACAAGATGCAATCATTATACCGTGATATGTGGTATGCAACCAGGAAGATTTCACCGATTGAATTTTAACGCAAGTCAAGTCTACAGGGGGTGAAGGGAATTGCTATGTTTTAGGTGACATCTCAGGGACTGCAGGAGCTGATCGTAAAGGTGACACTGGCCGCTGAGTGCTGTGCCGCGCCGCATTGAAAGTCTCTTGATCTAGTAATGGAAGATCAGCTGTTTCGTAGGTGGTCGACGTTGTAGGTGAGGGCGGAGGTGTCTCCTCCTGTGAACTTCGCGCTGAACGCAATGGTAAGGAAAGCGGATTGTCGTGGTACGTCCTAGTCGGTGATTGCAGATTGGCGCGAAGAGATGGATGAATACTGCTTGTTGGTCGGGCCGGCAACCGAGGAGTGAAATCTTGAGGGGACGACGTCACATGAAAGGTGGCATTGTTATTGGAAGAAGGTTGAACATTTGCAACCTTTGTACTCTTGGATCCATATGTGTAAACTGGAACCGGTTCTCCAGCAGGAGTTGGCGGAAGAGGAGGTGAGTGATGACTCAGATGTTCGGGGAAAAGTATGTGTGCATGAATGATCAAGTCTTCCATGACGGAATCCTAGCTTTCTTGTTTAGAATGAGTTGAGTCAACGCTGATTGATTTCACGAACCTTCCACGTCTGCACACTCAATAAGTCGCCCGCTTTCGGCATCTCATCTTCACCGAAAATCACGCTTCCGAACACAATCGCAAGGTTTTTAGGATCCATCTTATTTTTGTCACTAAAAGCTGCGACACGCGAGAGATGCTCCAAAAGGGCTTTCAATGCCGATTGATGCACGGATGGTAGTCTTCGTATCTTGGAACGGAGAAGCATGAAGTTATTGGCGATGTGATCAGCTAGAAAGAGATCAGGATGACCTTTCTCCTGATGTGAAAACCGCCGAACCTCGATCTTCTGTGTGCTGAATCCTTTCTTGGAGAGGGAATTTGAAGACAGGCTCGGGAAGCTCTCTTAGATATAGCTAAATATATGAAATACGTAGGATGTTATGCATCATGACAGGTGTGCGCACCTTGAGTAATGACGAAACGGCATACACATCGTCTTTATATGAGAACTCAAAGCGCTCTTCATCTTTCTCAATATTGTGTTGCATCTAGAAGATCATGTGCAAACACCATGGTAAGAGTAATGAATAACTTTACCGTTTGAACGATAGCGTGACGGCCCGAGACCTGTCAAAAAAGTCAAGATTTGTAGGGCTTGACCGTTATACTTACCCTATAAATACCTTCCGACTCAAGACCGCGCCCATCGATCTCTTGTATACATATTCGCACGATTTTGGGTATCTCCCCCTCCTGTAAGCCCTTTGAGGTTGCATAATCCACCAAACTGAAACCAAAAATTAAATCGTTGCACAAACCAACAAGGCCGTGCTGGTATAGGATGGGCTCAGGTATCGCAGAAGCCATAAAGCGGGGTATATAAGTTTTCAACTTGTGCAAGTCTCTCTCGGGAGAAATATTATCCACTAGTGTTCGAGCATGGGTGGCGAGTTGTGTCTGAGTCGTGAAAGTCGCACTTTTGGCAGATGTCAGGTTACATTAGAAGGTCGGAAAGAAATTTACATACGTCATATTATCAGTATATCTTTCAAGCGATTTCTTCATTGCTGCTGACAACTCTTCGGCAAACATCTCCAAACTCTATAAGGGGTTTCAGAAGGTTATCAGCTTGGAAAGTTCCGTCGAAACGCACAGTGTAACCGCCTTCGAGGGTCTTAGTCCGCCGAAGACGCAGGGTTTCCAACCAGTGGACACCCTTGCGATATTCGCGATCTAAGATCGGCATTAACTGGTCTGGTTGCTGTTCTGGCAGATCGACACACCTGCTTCATCGGCTTCTCTTTTAGTCCGCACCGTTCGAAGTGCCTGATTCTCTCTACTGCCACTCAGTGTCTCTTTCACAGCCCCTTTGTCAAGAAACCCAATAAGTTGGTTAAATTGTTTCTTCCCTAAGTTGGATATCAAATTATGTCAGACGCCCGAAAAGAAAAGGTCAAATCCCATAAACCTTGGTGCGCAAGATCCGAAAATGCAGTTGATGAAGACGGTGAGCGATTTCGGGTTGGAGGGCCACTTCCGGATGGCCGACGGTCAAGTGCACGTAATGGCTGAGGGCCGGTCACCGTGGGTCTTGAAGGAATTGAAGGATTTGACTTGGAGTTACTCAGATGATGATATTGCTCTCCGCCAGGCGAGGGAGAAGGAAGTGGCACGATTGGGGCAATCGTGGTTGCTGCTCGCTTTTGTTCCTGCAAAAAAGTGAGACGTGGTGGTTATGTACAGACAATTATATACACACCTCCATTTCTGCAAACTTCTTGCTATACTTTGACTTCAACTTCGGCAGCACATATTCTGCGTACTCATTATATGCCGAGTTCGAGTCCTTCACATCCTCCTTGATCCGTTTCCGAGTACGCTCCTGGGATTCCTGAAAACGAATTACATATCAAGCAAGACAGGCAATTTACGTGATTCTTGCCTTCAAAGTCGTCAAGGGGGTAATTACATCCGTAGTGAGAGCGGCACAAAACGCTTCTTTTGCCTGCGCCTCTAGAATGGGATATAGGCAAATCTAAAACTTCCTAAGAGAAATGAGACGTACCCCGTTCCAAATTGTCTCTGATCTCATTCCAAGCACTTCTAGTGGTATTAAGTTCTCCTCGATCGTCCAAATATGTATCGAAGGACTTGATCCTGTGATGCAGCTGGAAGAGCGACTCGACGCTGCATGGAGATCAGTAGGATCGAATCCGAGTGCATTGGGCCTAGAAAACTCACTATGTCTCTTCAATTCGCTTCCTGATGAGAAAAATACCGACTTTGAGCACGCGACTTGAACATGATGGACACCAATCACTCACCGTTCTTGGAAGAAACTGAGGTAAGAGTCGGACAGAACACGGAGATGAGCGTCAAAGAGAGGGATAGGGCCTTGTAGCGTAGTGTCCGATGTTGACGGCCTTGACGGCGCGACAGAATCCATGATGGTCTTGCTGAGGGACAAGTTGTCTCGCAGTGCAGAAGTTAGAATTAGAACCTTGAAGGACCCCGACCACCGATGCACATGACCATTTCGGCTCGCGAATTTATTTCGCAAGCATCGTTTCCAAGTCGATGAAGGATGAGTGCAGCTAGCGCTAGTATAATCTTTGATTACTTACTCCCCGGCGTCGACCTTGGTCCGAGAAAGAACGAGTCATGGGTTCCCCCCAACCATTACTAGTCGGCCCCGAGGGTTGCAGTCATAGCAGTAATCATCTGCATCACATCTCTGCCTGGGCAGTGTGTGATGACCCTCTTGTCTTTCAGAATGTATTGTGAACATGAAAATTAATGGTAGGACGGCAATCGTTAGAGTTCTCATAGCACTCCAGAGGGGAGACGTAGCCTACTTAGATGCGACTGATTATGTAGTACGGGTCCCGGCTATTCATGCAACGTTCATGCGTGCGTGCCAGTAATCTACTTATATACCTATTCATTCTTCTGAGTCTCCTAAAATGTTTCGACCTTCATGGCCATCAACAAGAATTCGAAGCATGTGACGTTTGTCAATATGTCTACATAATGATACTACTTGGTGCGTATCCACCAGGAACCTGTTGAATTATTTGCCGGAGATCGTCTATATATACATAAATTCTAGTCTTTTTTGAAGTCTCCTTGCTCCCCTTCCATACTGATATCGCTATGTACCCTCCTTTAAGATGGAGTTTAGGGGTTTACCAATCCGCGATATACGAACGGATGTCTTTCGCGGTCACCGAGTTAGCCTGATTTTTTCTCATCATTCATGTTCTGACGCTCCTCCCAGCACTCTTGCTATCCCTAGTTTGGTGGCCGCATTATCTGCAGGCATCCTTGTCATTCATGTGTTTGTAAATTCACCGATCTACATACGAGCAAGGGCCTACTTTCTCTCCGAGGCCCCAGTCGTTGCAGAAACCGATACAAGGTTTTGTCGCAGTGGCATTCGCGGTCGTATTGATAGTTTGGGTGGAAATGTCATTTTCGCATATCAGCTCGCAAGATTAGTAGGGTGTTTGATCCTCACTGGCCTCTCAACCTATGGTTCAATTAGTAGACCTTGGTTTCGGACCGAAATTATCGACCTAGCTATGCCTATATCGTACGTACGTGGGGATGTCACCTCCTCTTTGTATGTTGGATTAAACGATCTGCTCAGCTTTACGCGTCCTTTTTGGCTACTGTCGCGGTCTTTGGACCTCCGAGATGGCGCAGGACAGGTTTAATTCACATGAACTTTCTGTTGCTCTCGACATTTGGAGTCTTTTTTTATCGGGACATTTTCCCACTTGCAACCTATACTCGAATCCCTCTTGATTCATTGGAAGGCTCTCTCCTATGGATTAAAATATCTTTTCTAACTTTGACGAGCATTGTGATTCCTCTCCTCGTTCCTCGTCAATATATCCCTGTGGATCCAAACGCAAGTTTCCTTGTTATAATTTTGCAAGTCGCGTCTAATATCGATCAAGGATCCTATGGAAAATCTCAATCCAGAACAGACGGCATCACTATTCTCGCTAATGGTTTATTCATTCCTAGATCCCATCGTCTTTTTGGCATACAAAATACCTCATTTATCACACGACCAACTTCCACCATTGTCTGATTATGATTATGCCAAAAATTTGAAAGCTAATAGTTTTCCTGTCAGTATTCGATCCTGCTCAATAATTGACACACTCATACAACGCATGTTAGTATATCGACCCTTCTGTTGTAGGCAGGAAACAACATCTGCTTTGGGGACTTTTGCGAACCTTTCGCAGGGAATACTTGATCCTTGCAACTATGTTATTTATAACGGCAGCTGCAAGTTTTATTTCTCCTATTGGAATCAAGCAATTGCTTCTGTACGTCACCATGTTCTCGTAAGCCTAGCTGGGTACAGGATTCAATCTTGCTGTAGACATATAGAAACGCGAGGGGAGAATGCTACGATTCGCCCATGGTTTTGGATCATCTGGCTCTTCTTCGGTCCTGCCTTGGGTTCGCTGGCTTGGCAATGGTACATTTTCATAGCTGTGAGTGTTCTTGTCGCATAGCCAACTTTACAGGCCTGATTGTATGTTGATAGACAAGGACCCTTGTGCGCGCAGAAGGCATTATCACACAATTGATATTTGAGCATTCACTTCGCATTCGTGTCAAGGCTGAGACTGAAGCAGATTCGCCTAGCGCTTCTACCGGATCTTCCACCCCAATAGCATCGGATGCCGATTCTATTGCGAGCAACTCTCCGCCTGATGATGATGGTGGCATCGCTAGGCACTCGAGCGTGGAGACCTTGCATTCTCCAGATGACACAGTTCGCGCTAGTTCTTCTAGTATCGATTCCAGTATTAGCTCGAAGAAGGGTAAAGAGAAGCAGATCAAGTCGACTGAGGAGTCGAAACATGAAGGAAGCTCTAGTGCGGAAAATCTTGTTGGAAAGATCAACAACCTCGTCACTACGGACATGAATAATATCACGGAATCCCGCGATTTCTTGTTGGTTTTGATCTATATACCACTCCAGGTCATTCTATGCATCATTTTCCTCTATCTTGTACTCGGATGGAGGTAAGGTCAAAACGGTTTCTTTCAATCAATGCTGACGATAACCCAGCGCTTTTGTCGGTCTAGTGTCTATCATAATGCTTTTCCCTATTCCGGGCTACGTTGCCAAGCGCATACAGGATGTGCAAGTTGTTAGATTAAAAGCAACTGATGCTCGTGTACAGTCTGTCACTGAAAGTATGCACCCTGCCTCCCAAGATATATTGATGAGCTAACTACTGGCTTAAAAGCAATGAATGTATTGCGCATGATCAAATTATTTGGCTGGGAGAAAAAGATGGAACAAAAGATTGCCGAAAAACGGGAGAAAGAGTTAGTTTGGATATGGAAGCGTCAAATTCTTGATATGATCAATGGGAATCTGAAGTACATGGGTTCATCTCGATCAGTCTTTGCACGAACTAACCCGCCATGAAGCTTCCTCATTCCTATTGTGACTATGATTGTGACATACTCAACCTAGTAAGCTCACGAACTTTGATCCTCAACAGCTACTCACCAAAGATCTTTGTAGTGTTGGTGATAATATGTCTTTGAATCACCCAGCTGACGTTTTCGCAGACAATCATTATGAAACAAGACCTAAGCGCTTCCAAGGTTTTCAGTTCTATGGCAGTCTTCGATATGTTACGTGACCAACTTCACATGGTATTCTACGCAATTACACAGGTTGTTACTGGAAAAGTGTCCCTCAATCGGGTCGACGACTTCCTTAAGAATGTGTGTAATTAAATCTTCTTTCGTAAAACGCAGGCTCAGAGGATCAACAGACCGAGCTCCTAGACGCATTCTCTGAAAAGGACTCTATGGACCTATTCCCGCAGGAGGACTGGCCTAGCGATGAAATTGGCTTCCATGATGCTACCTTCGTGTGGTCGAAGGATTCAGAGGGTAGTCTGACGCCCTCGAAACGGAAGTTCATTCTCAAAATTGAAGATGAATTAATATTCCGACAAGGGCAGATCAACCTCATCATTGGCCCAACTGGATCTGGAAAGACTTCCCTTCTTATGGCGCTTCTTGGCATGTCAACTTTCCAATTTGAGTATGATAAACTAAATTTCCTTCCAGGTGAAATGCATTTCACGCCCGCGCATACTCATTCTTGGTTTAACCTTCCTCGGGACAAAGGCGTAGCGTATGCAGCACAGGAGTCATGGGTGCAGAATGAGACTATCAAGGTTTGTCGCCGACGTGTTTCCTACAACGCCTTGGCCATTGTTTGACAACGGTGTAGCAAAACATTCTCTTTGGCGCACCGTTCGATGAGGAGCGTTACAAGAAAGTATTGTACCAGTGCTCACTCGAACGTGACCTCACCTTGTTTGATGCCGGTGATGAGACTGAGGTGGGTGAGAAAGGTTTAACACTGAGCGGCGGGCAAAAAGCTCGTATAACTCTCGCTCGAGCGGTCTATTCTCAAGCCGATATTCTTCTTTTGGATGATGTTTTGGCTGCTCTCGAGTAAGTTGACACTATATCTGAGGATTCCTTTGAGTAACCGGTCATGGCCGTAGTGTTCATACGGCCAAATGGATCGTTGAAAAGTGTTTTGCTGGTGATCTCATCCAGGGCAGGACGGTCCTTCTTGTGGTATGTCTTTGCTTCTCGTACTCCTTTCTATACTGACACTCTTAGACCCACAACGTTGCCATGACTCGCCCTATTGCAGGTTACATAGTTTCATTGGCTATTGATGGCACGATTCATACGCGGGGTTCCATTTTTGAAGCTCTCTCACATAATTCCCCTCTCGTTAAAGACCTCACTGAAGAGGAGAATATGATTGCCAAAGTTGAAAGCCAAATTGATTCCGCCCCACTCGCAGAAGAAACCAAGTCGGATGGCAAGCTGATTGTCGCCGAGGAGATAGAGCTGGGACATATCAGTTTGGCCGCATGTAAGTTCTTTTCATGAACTACATTCCAAAGCTCATGATGATGTTAGTGAAACTCTACTTTTCTGGTTTGGGTGGCAACAATCCTATCCTATTCTTTGTAATTGTTATCATTGGTCTCGTTTTGTGCGACCTCTCGAACGCGATTCAAACCTGGTACCTAGGTTATTGGGCCTCTCAGTACGAGTACGATAATGATCTTCCATCAAAAGTCCCTGTTTTCTTGTGAGCGTAGTTTTCAATTTCGTTCATGGCTAATCACCCTCTATAGCTATTTAGGTGTATATGGTATGTTGCTTATGTCCCGGATATCTGGTCAAATCTCATCGACTGCAGCCATGCTCCTCCTTCTTGCCGTTGTTCTATATTGCTCTTCCTATTTATTGTATATCTACGGGGTTATACGGGCTTCAAGAAGTATTCATGCACAGCTTTTGTCGTCCGTCTTGGGCACAACCTTGAGGTAAAGCTTCCTTGTACTTTATCTGTTTATTCTTACTCGCTTGTTTCCAGATGGCTTGATGTAACGCCTACGTCTCGCGTAATTGCAAGATGCACTCAGGACGTAAGAGCAGGTATGAACAGTTTCGGGCGCTTGTAATAATTTCCTTTTACACAAGTACTTTTTAAGTGGATGGCCAGATCTCAAATGGACTTTGGTGGCTCGCTGAAATGACCATTACAATGCTTATCAAGTTCGGCGCTGTCGTTTTGTTCACTCCCGCCTTTTTGCTCCCTGGAGTTCTCGTCGCGATGCTGGGCGGTTGGACTGGACAAATTTACATTGCGGCCCAGCTTTCGGTCAAACGTGAAATGTCGAATGCGAGAGCACCTGTCCTCGGCCAGTAAGTGATTAAGTATATGCTCGAGTTCAAATTGCTCACTCGACTAATTCAGTTTCGGAGCCGCAATTGCTGGCCTCAGTAAGCCCAACAACCTGCACTAATGGTCAGGTATCTGATGTTTCTGTAGCATCTATTCGTGCTTACGGTGCCCAGGAGGCGTTCCGAGATGAGTCTCTCCAACGTATCAATCGTTATACCCGGGCCGCTCGAACGTTCTACAACCTGAACCGTTGGATCTGTGTCCGAATTGATGCCATCGGTGGCCTATTTGCTGCTTCTTTGGCAGCATACTTGGTATATTTCCAGGACCAAAAAGCTTCGAATACAGGTTTCTCTATCAATATGGCAGGTCAGTGCAACCCAAGTGATGCCATTCGGCATTTGGTTTATGAGAATTTTCCAGTTGGTTTCAGTGGCATGATCCTCTGGTGGGTCAGGGTGTTGAACGATTTTGAAGTTCAAGGTAAACCATTTTATCTGTAATGTCTACTTCTGATATGTAAATTGTCGATTACAGGCAATAGGTACGTATATGACTCTTCAAACCTCCACACCCTTAGACGATAGCAGCTTGGAACGTATTCAAGGTTATGTTGATATTGAACAAGAACCGAAACCCACGAAACAAGGTGTACCTCCTGCATATTGGCCATCTAGTGGAGAAATTCGGGTTGAGAACCTGTCAGCCAGATATGCCTTAGCTGGACCCGCTGTGCTTCACGATCTGTCATTCCATATCAAATCAGGGGAGCGTGTTGGCGTTGGTGAATTGCTTGCTGATATCTTGTTTTAAATGACTGAGCTGATGCAATACTCAATTCCAAGTTGGAAGAACAGGTTCAGGCAAAGTATGCAGCTGAAGGCTTATAAATCTCACTCTTTTTCATTGACGTTTCTGCAGAGTTCCTTGACTCTTTCCCTTCTGCGTTGCATTTACAATGAGGGAAACATCTTCTATGACGGCCTTAATACAAAGGACGTCAATTTGGAAATTCTAAGGTCTCATATTACCATCATTCCACAAATTGTCAGTTCTTTCTTGGCTTCCTCCAATACTGTACCTGATGCCACTGATTTGACGTGTAGCCTGAACTGTTGAGCGGGACTCTGAGAGAAAATCTGGATCCCTTTGATCAATATGATGATTTTACTCTGAACGATGCTCTTCATGCCGCCGGACTATTTTCCTTACAAAGTGAGATGGACGAGGGACGGCTTACTCTGGACAGTGCTATCGCCAGTGGCGGTGGTAATCTCTCAGTGGGTCAACGCCAAATTCTTGCTCTGGCAAGAGCCATCGTGCGTGGCAGCAAACTCCTCATTCTAGATGAAGGTGAGATATAACCGCCCCAGTATTTTCACCCTGAGCTGATATATTGTCTTGCCGCCCAGCGACTTCGGCGATTGGTATATATTTTATTCGAACTATCATATCACTGCTCATGTTTTGTAGACTATAAAACGGACTCAATCATTCAAACCTCTCTTCGAAACGGACTACGTGGCGATGTGACACTCATTACTATCGCTCACCGACTACAGACAATCATGGACGCTGATAAGATCGTCAGTTCCGAATCCATGCATTATACTGATATTGAGATAACACTTTTTTCAGCTTGTGCTTGACGCTGGGCGAATCGTAAGTCCTCCCTCTGCACTTCGAACATTATCCTAATTTACACCAAATTGCAAGGTCGAGTTTGACAGCCCCAAAGAACTTCTCAAAATCCCGCGTGGTAAACTCAAGGCTCTCGTGGATGAATCTGGAGATAAGGATCTGTTGTATGCAATGGCAGAGGAAAAGGCGGACTGGCGATAGTCTCACAAGTCATGGCTTTATTATGGGAGCTTAGAGTAATCATAGGATCTAAGTATAAATAGGAATGTGAATTTTTATTCCACCAATCGTAGTCCTGTAAAGGTAGATGATTGGGACAACAGAAGTGCATTTAAAACTAAAACCAAAGTACTAAACAATATGACGAGCGACGGCGATAACACATGTAGCATACTGGCGTCAGGAGCCAGATCATTAGATACTCACGTCAAGAGCCACAGAATTTTCATTCTTAGTGTCTTCTATAACCAGGATTAGGCTCCAATCCATTACGGGGCGGAATGTAATCTCGTTGAGGAGGGCCGGAACGTGGAGGAGCACCAGATGGGTGAGGTCCGCCAGGAGCAGCACTAGGATAGTTGTTGCCATAAGCTGTTCCAACAGGATAAGAATGATCATAAGAGCGTGGAGGACTTTCCGAACGACGCCTAGCCAAATCTGAGTCAAAAAAAAATCAACGTCGGATAGTATCTCACTTGTATCTTCCAGGCGCGGGTTGATCCAAAGGAACACCACGATACTCGTCATACCGGGCGGGCGGAGGTGGACTTGGGGGGCGACCGCGATAATCAAAGTCCCTATGCACACCTCCTTTAGTACAGGCTCATTCAATAACCCAGCACTCTCACCTGTTGGGAGGCATTCTCTCAAAATCTTCCCTGTACCTCGGTGGAGTCCTCGGCCGCCCACTCCCAGGAGGCATGTATCCGGAAGGAAATCTCTCTCCACCGGGTCTTCTTTCGTATCGGTCATAATAAGGAGGTGGAGGTGGGGGCAGAGGAGGGCCACCATAGCCACGATAATTTGCATCGGGTGGAGGATAGCGACCTCTGTAGTCCCCAGGGGGCGGTGGGTATCTCTCGCGATCAGCCATGGGAGGTCCACGCCTATAATCATCATACTCTCGCCCACGAACACCGGGAGGTGGTGCCGGATAGTCACGGTAATCCCTGGGAGAAGGTGGCCGACGATAATCACGAGACGACGGATAATCATAACGGGCATCTCGAGGGCGTCCCATTGCCACGTCTTCGCGCTGTGGCATATTTCTGTGAGATAGAATAGGGTAGTCGAGATGAGCGCGATAAAATAATAAAGATTCGTACGGGCGTCTGGGAGTTATTCTGTTGAGGTTGAAATGAGGACAGGGAAAAATGGAGACCGACAAAACTCACATGCCAGTGTGATTGGGACACTCTCTATCGAGATGGTATTTTAGGAGTGACCCCGAGAATTTGAGAGAACGACTACAAACCTTGCCCAGTGACCCATTTGTCCACACTTAAAGCAAGCACCGGGGTCTCCGGTGTATTTGGCGGTGCGACCACCGCCTCTCGACAATTCTACACGTATCTTGTTCCCCATGAAGTAACCTTCATGATACTTCGCCACACTTTCCTCGGCCGCCTCCCGTGTGTCGAATTCCTAGACGAGCATGAGACATAGGCCGGCCCAAAAAAAAGGGACTACATACAACAAAGCCATATCCGACTCTGCACATAAGCGAATCAATAGGGAGAACAATGAAGTAGCAGATTACCCACTTTAGCTCGATGTTCACGATATTACCGATTTTGCCGAAGCAACTTTGAAGGTCCTCTTGTTGAGTATGTTCGGGTAGACCACCAATATAGACTTTGTTCGGCTGGACAGCAGAAGGTAAACACCCAGTCGAGGATACACACAAGGAAACGGCAAGAGAAGTTGCAATCAGCCCCGAGCCAGAGTAAGCCTCTGATAGTACGAAAGCAACAGTGGAAATCCGAAGCAACCAAGCTAAGAATAATTAATAGTAGTACTGGACAAAGCACTAGCTCGGCGTCGAATACCACGCGTGGTACTGAGCGAAGTGGGGGAAAATGTCGCAGAAGAGACATGAAGAGACAAGAAGAGACAAGAAGAGACCTAAGCACCTTGACTTGCTTCTCACGAAAAGTAATTTCTTTGCCTTCAGTAGCGCTGACTGCACCTGCGCTGGATCCACGAGGATAATCTGGGTTTTCGGGGCCTTGACCCAGAGCGCGGTCGTCGTCAGCAGGTAAAGACGCTCCATTTGGAGGTTCAACTCCGCCGCCCGGACCCATAGGCTGTTCATCTTGTGGGCCCCAGTTATCCTGCTGATGTGGAGGTTGGTCGACATCGTTGGTTGTGGGAGCCATGACGAGATGGACGTTCACACAGAAGAGGTGGCACAGTGGAACGTTCAACAAATATTGAGACAAGCGAATCATTTTTTTAAGCTCCGCTTTTGGGGTCCGTGCATTTCCAGACAGCAAGAGTTTGAAAAGCTTAGCAGATTGTGCTGGGGCACTCCTAGAGTCCGAAATGAATACACTACAGAGGATAATAAAATAATGGTAGTTGTGCATGCATATCATAGCAAAGCATCAGTCGCTGCCCATTGAGCCATCTCAGGGCATGGCGTTTAACGTCCATCCTTCAGTAGAAAAAATAAGACTAGCAATCACCCCAGTGAGATCTTGGACACTCAGGCCAGGATCCACACAGCGCTAGCGATGCTAGCAAGGCTCATGATGGTCATGCCTAAAAGTGCATTGTTATCACCTAAGAGGCCGACAGCACCATTATTGCCCTTGGTGGAAGTCGACGACGTCGAGGAACCAGTGCTTGAGCTTCCGGCAGTGCTTGCAAGGGCAGATGGAACAAAAGTTGCAGCGGTATTGGAGAGACACGAGCTCGCAGCAGCATTGGCAGCAGAGGCAGTAGCAGGGGCAGATGGATTGATAGTGCCATTGCCAGCGAAGCTACACGCCTGGGGGTTACGATCACTGAGTTGATAGAAGTCGCTCATCACGAAGGACAGCTTGATGGCTGTCCAGAGTGTTAGTGCCATGTGGAAAATTAATGAGGTGGAACTTACTTGGGTCACAGCCAGACAGGCGACCATAGACTCCAGTCTGTCCATTACCTGCAATATCATCACAGGTACCGCCTTTCTGACCGACAAAGCTGCATGCAGTGTCCAGGAGTTCACCAACGATTGCAGAGTAGTTGCTGATTGCCGGTTGGAACCTGCAGCTGAGAGTGTTCAAGAGGCAATCGCATGCAGATTCGTTTGGTGTGGGCGGGAGAGTAGTTGATGCAACGAAAGAATCGTTGGGGGTGGGACAACTAGGGTAGTTGCTCGTAGAGCTCCCCTTCGACGGGGTATTGGGGCCAGAGGCCTGGTTATAGTGCGTTTTGAGTCGGTCAAAGTCGTCACTAGTGTTTACGGTTGACCCATCAGAAGAGATGTTCACCATGCCAAATTGACCTTGAGCACTGGTTGCAGGGAAGTAAGAGAAGGCCACACCACCCGACCAAACGGGGGACATCTGAGAGCTGAAAATAGCATCGACCTCAGTCCAAAGGCGCGGAGGATCTAAGATACATCCAAATTCACTAAGATACGCCGGTACATTATAACCAGAGAATTCAGCAAATGTGCTGGCATACGCAGCCTCGAAAGATGAGTTGCCACACCAAGAACTGTATTATCTGTCAATACTCAACAGTCAACCCAACAACGGGAAAGCATACTAATCATTGAGACCGAAAAGATCGATGGCGGTGGAGTCTGAATCGGTGTTGGATGGATCGCATGAAAGGTAATTGGCGAGGGAGTCACGAAATTGTGAGGGACCATTGATTGCAGTGTAGCCGACAAGAACAGACGAAGATTTTGACTTTCTTGAAAACGTATGCTTTGTGAGTTGTCATACTGACTGTCAACAGATGGTAACACACAGATACGCCTTCACATCGCGGGCGGCAGCTTTGACAAACGGCGAAACAGCAGTTCCATTTTGGATCACCACCTCGTTACCAACGTTGTATGCTATGACATTGTCGTATTTGCTGAAGACATCGATGGTGGCGAGGTATTGATCCAAAAGGTTGGTTGACCACGAGGGACTGTTTCGATCGATGGAACCATTAAGAGGTAGCGCAAGATCAATGCTGTCACGAATTCGTGAGCTAAAATAAAATAATTATGGTCCAACACGAGACAATCACATGGCATAAATTCCAGCGTTACTAAAGGTCGACATGCATGCATCGTGATTGAGAGAGGAATTCACGCTGTATACACGGATGGTATTGACACCAAGCTGCTGCAAAAATGGCAAATCGCGGGAACAGGCATCTGGTAAAGCCAATGGATCGATGAATGTTGAGGGTTCTCCGAAATTGTTGTCGGCGCTCTGCACGACGACGCCTGAAGTGAGGTTGTGAATGATGCAAGACGTAGCTAGAGTAAAAAAATATACTTGCCTTGCTCTTGGTATGCAATTCCTTTGATATAGAAGCGACTGCCATCCTCGTTATAGAGGTATCTTCCAGACCGAGTTACTTGAGTAATGGCAGAAGCGGTAAGGGAACCAAGCACTGCAACGAGGGCAGCATGCCTAAAGTTAAAACGCATGTGCGGGATAGGACGTCAAGAAATGACGGAAACGAGATTAGGGTATTGTAGATGGAAAGGAGAGAAAAAAGAAACTGCGGCGGTCAAGAAAGTCCGGAAAGATTGTAACCCTTGTCATTTTGTCTTACGTAAGTACGGCATGTTAGCACTGCTCAAACAAAATGTGAGCCCGCCTAGCTCAATCGGATAGAGCGTCAGACTCTTAAGGCATGTTACTTTGTGATCTGAAGGCTGCGAGTTCGACCCTCGCGGTGGGCTAGTTTCTTGTTTTGTTTGGTGCTCCACATGGAGATAAGAACTTTATGTACTTTATGTAGCGTTCTACTAAAATATAATGACCACCGTTATTCACATATTCTAAGGTTTGTATATGAGGATCATAAGTAGTACATAGATTGTTCTATAAAGTCGTTAGATATACATTTTGTACACATTCTTTTCATGAATATCGATGGCCGGCATCGGCTATAACATGTCGTTCATCCTTTCCAAGTACAGCAACTATGCAACAAGTTTAACTAAATGAGTATGACAAACATTGATGCCTGGTGACACACCTGATCATGTAGGGAACAATCGAAACCGCCAGACACACGAATGCTGCCCAGGATAGATATAAACCGGTCCCTAATGTGACAATGATTCCTATAGGAACTGCATCTGCCTGATCGCCAATTAAAAGGTCATTGACGCCGTTCGACTTCTTGATCATGATAGTCCATATACTCGTTCCAATGAGGAGAAGGATACTACCAGATACTGAGAAAATCGTCGAAAAGAAAAAAGAAAAATGACTCTTCGAGAAACCACTGGCAGAAAGTTAGTAATAGTCCTTGTAGGAGTATAATGACCAACGTGAGTGCTGCCAATAAAGCACAGACTGTACCAAGTAACAACATCCAGTAGGCGGCCTTCGTAGCGCCTCCAAGAGAGGATGAGTCCATAAAAGCTGTGCCTTGTACAAGAGCTTGTGTTATTCTCGAGTAGTTCGCCGCCATGTCGGATGTTATTGCGTCGTAAGGCCGGTATTGGTTGCCAATAGTCACATTGCTGCAAATTCCTTGGGAATTGTTCAAGTAAGCGCAATATGAGTAGAGGCCGAAGTCGTAAAAATCTCGTAATCCTGCCTGGACTCCGAGGGGAGCACTGGCATTGGTTGTGTATATATTGCTAAACGGGTCGGTAAAGGAAATTTCGAGGGCAGAGCTGACCCAGAAAGAATCAGCTATATTGGGTATATAGCGGTGGCTTGTACTTACCTATATTGCGAGACGTTGACTCTAGCCTATAAAGGTAAGCTAGGAGTTTATGATGGGCAGAGAAGTATGGTATACCATTGCGATGTTCCGAGGGACCGTAGAAGTATTAACTTGACCGACCTTAAGTAAGAGTAAAGGGCTGCATGAAGTCCGAGAAGATAGAAGAATGCCCACATGTACAAAGATCATAAGCAGCACTGCGACCAACCTGAGGGGATAGTGATCGGTGTCGTTATAAACTGCGATCGGAGAAGTTGAACATACGATAGGAGTGTGGCCGTAGAGACGCATACTTCACCGCGCATCTTTGCAAACTCGCAGCTGTTTAAGAGAGAAACGAAAGCAAGCTAGTGCACAAAAATGACAGCTAGCCGCGTTTTAAGAACCTCAGCGCACAACGGAACCTGTTCGCGAACACGCGACAAGAACGTGTTTAGGAACTTTCGATCGGCAACTGCCGAGGATTCCCTAATTTGGTGTCGCACGGTATCTTACGCCTCGCCTGAAGTAGCACCCTTCTCTGCCCTTTCGCTGGGAGAATTGCTCAGCAATGAGCAACATCACAAACCGACAGACTCTTCTCCACGTACCGGCCGTTGTTTCGGCTGTAGACACTTCCCCCGCGGCCCTGGAGTTGGAATCAGAGCCTCAAGTGCCTCTCAAGGAAGTCACATCCACACCCAGTCGCGTCAAGCGACTTTCTGCAGCAGTAGAGAAATCGGTTGATAAGCTCAGTCGTAGCATCACTGCGAGAAGTGGTCGCACGAGTCCTACTACGCCACCACCAGCGGGCAGTCGCCGCCTGTTCAGTCTGAGTCGCAAGGGCAAGACTAAAGAGAACTCTGGGGAAGCCGAGGGTGCATAAATGTCTTTGTTAGTTCGTATTCTGACTGATATGCCACCAGATTCATTATCTCCAGTTTCAAATTTGACCCCGAGTGCCTCACGATCTACCTTGCGAAAGTCGACCTCTGGCGTCACACCTCACGAAGGGTTTCCTTTCTTTCCCGCCCCAATACCCATCACGCCGGCCTTGCAAAGTGGGGCTTCTAATATTGACTCTCCTTTTATTATACCTCCATCTCCACCGCCTACCCGACCGCCACTAAGTCCTTTCCGTGGAGATGGATCAGTAAGTAAAATATACATATTTACGGCTGCCGATTCACCGGGCCATCTGGAGAATAGATGCGAGCAGGAACGCAGACCCTCATTCAAGCGCTCCAAGCTCTTCCGTGGGCTGAAGTCGAAAGTGATGAAGACATAGCGGGCCCTGATGCGAACTCAAGCGACGAAGAGGAGGAACCAGGACAACGTAATTAACCGGCCTTATTACAATTCTTTCGTCTTCTTACACCTCTTTTGCACCTTAGCACGCCTAGCTTCCTCTATTCACGCCATTCATCGTCCCTTAGCACAGTCCAAGAAACATAGTATACCTTATTCAAAACAGGACCATACTTCGAGTTCTTCCTATGGAATCGTAGATGGAGTGACTGAAGAACACGAGACTCTGAGCTCAGAAGAAGGGCAAGAAGTTGAAGACTTTGAAGAGACTCCGCGTCTCCCAAGTCCGCCGTTCCCCAGTCCTCCCATCCAGACAGGATCGATTCTTTCTCCAGACAAGCAAACGAAGCGACCAGTGCCACGTTCTCATCCAAGAATAATTCCATCTCGTGCTGGCAGTATGGGTACCATCCGACTCCAGCGGAGAGTAGGTCTAGCGCAGAAGCTCAAGGAAGTATTCGAACTAGATGCAATTGAGGAAGTTCGTGCAGGTTTGGCAACTTGATCATTTTAGTATGATCATCTCTGATAGCCTGTTAGAAATGCCTTGCTGGCTGCTTAGGTCCATATGTAAGTGACCACAACGTTCAAGTGTTTACAATCATACTGATCTTGTACCCCAGTATTGCAAGGTTATATGTACCTGACCAACTCGTATCTTTGTTTCTTTGCACACATGCCATCGCGAGAGGTCTGGTTTTCTTCCAAGAATTAAATCTTATTATTTTAATTCTACTCGCAACAGGATCAGGTACTCAAATCAGGGTCTCTCAATAAGAAAGCCCAAAGGACAAAGCGTTGGATAAAACATTGGTTTGTCCTAAAGAACGATGCCCTTTCCTGGTATCAATCCTCTTCTGTGAGAGATTCACTTTTTATCATGTCAATAGCTCAATAACGGTGTAACTTTCATAGGATCCCTATTTTCCTCACGGCATTGTGGATTTGCGCTACGCCATCTCTTGCGAAGCCGAAGGCGATAAAGGTTTCCGAATTCGCACAAATCAGAAGACAGTGATTTTGTTTGCAGATTCAGTACCCAGCCGTGAAGAATGGGTAAAGGCTATCCGCAAGGTTATTTTCAAAGCTCAAAACATGGGCGACTGTGTCAAGGTCTCTTGTTTCATTTATTGATAATCTCATCCTTCACTAACTTGTCAATCTGATAACTAGATTGCCATCCCTTATTCTCTCATCCTTGATGTCGATAAATCTACTGCAATAGACTTTAGCGAAACCATTGAAGTCAAGGTGTTTGACAAAGATGAGGACTCTTCCGTTGATTCCTATTTTTTCGCCTATTTCCATGACATACCTGGAGCCCTCGAACATATACGAGATGCGGTTCGAGATCATCGAAATCAACCTGACCGGCTAGGTTCTCCGCCAACGGTTCTTGATACAACGCAATCGCGGCTTTCCGTCAATCCGGACCGAACTACAAGTCTGTCTTCAGAAAGCAACGTTACGAAGTCAAGTTCTGTCTTCCGCCTAGCATCATTATTACGACCTCTACGACCAACCCAAACCAGCGTACCCGAAACGTCCTCTGAAGCAGAAGATTTCACCCATGTCTCGCGGCGCCCAAATTCGTTCTCCTTTGTCCCGATCACCACTTCACCCAAATCTGTAGAGGGTTCTCCAGAGACACATCGTGACCAAACTGCCAAGCTGCTCTCTACCTCGGCGAGTGAACACACGTACCCACCCTCTACTTCCAATACAGACGTTGATCCTGATCATCCTTCGTTGAGCAGAGAAAGTAGTTCTTGGGTCGGCGTTCCCTCCTGGCTCAAAGGTACACGACGCGTGTTCGGTGGCTCATCCTCAAGCGAACAAACGACGAATTCTCCTGTTGGTGTCAAAGAAGTGTATTCGTCGACAACGGTCTCGCTGTCATTCCCAACCACTCGTTCAATCATGGGCGACTTGGCCTTCAGCATTTTGGAAACACCTGACATGCCAGTGGACGTTGAGACCACTGAGAAATTCCGTACTGCATTTGCATATGATGAGCGAGAGACCTTACTTGGATGTGAGTGTAGCCCTCGGATTTATTGTCGCCGATTCCACGTTTTCCAGATTTTCCTGGGTACCTATACAGACTCCTGCCGATTTTTGGAAGACTGTACATTTCTACCAACTTTTTCTGCTTCAAGTCTAGTGGACCTTTAACGTTAAAAACTAGGGTTGGAGATTTTCTACGTTCTCGAACGTTCTACTCATGAGTGCTGCTAGATGACGTTGCCAATTCGCGATATTTTAGCCATCGAGAAATCCAAGGCTGCCCGTTTTGGCCATCATGGTCTAATCATTATCATCAAGGGCCATGAAGAACTTTTCTTTGAATTTAATGCCGAGGATAAGCGTGATGCCTTTATCAGGCTGCTAGATCGTCAAGTTGAAGACATCAGGAAGCGATTGGTACAGGGCGAAACGAACTCTACTTCCCCAGGAAAACGCCAGGCATTGATCTTGGAAGAGTTTGATGCTACTGCCAGCGAATCCGATCCGGCTCCAGCGTCTGCTTCCGATACTCTAGGCGATTCTCTACCTGCTGTCATGTTTACCTCCGCTTCGTCAACGTTTTTGACGTTCAAACCAGCTAAATCATTACATTTCACATTCCTTACAATAGGGTCTCGTGGCGACGTTCAGCCATATATTGCTCTGGCACGAGGCCTGATGGCCGATGGACATCGGTGTAAGATTGCTACTCACGGCGAATTTAAAGACTGGATTGAATCTGTCAGTCATCTGCCAATGACATCCTAGGATCACGTTGATATCTAGTCTACAGCACGGCATTGAGTTCGGCTTCGTTGGTGGTGATCCGGCTGAATTAATGAGGATTTGTGTCGAAAATGGTACCTTTACAGTTGCCTTTTTGAAGGAAGGTCTATTGAAGGTGCATCACAACTGGTCGATATCTCAAACCCTTCCTCACAAGCTCTGCAGTTTCGTGGATGGTTAGATGACCTCCTTAGGACCTCCTGGGATGCCTGTCAAAAAACGGATGTACTGATTGAGAGTCCCAGTGCTATGGGTGGCTATCACATCGCAGAAGCATTAGGCATAACATATTTCAGGGCTTTCACCATGCCCTGGTCACGAACAAGGTCTTCACTTTTTGCCCTTCATAGTCGCGTATACTGATATCTTGTGATCATAAACAGGGCTTATCCACATGCTTTTGCCGTCCCAGATCGCAAGGTGAAGAAACATTTGTTAGCAAGCTGTCAAATATGACATACTTAATCTGCCATTAGATGGGCGGCAGTTATAACTACATGGTTCGTAAACTTCCAAGTTTTAAACCATGATATTCATCCTTACCTACAGTCCTACGTTATGTTTGATCAAGTATTCTGGCGAGCGACTGCAGGCCAAATCAATCGGTGGCGTCGCAATTTACTACATCTCCCCAGCACCAGCCTGGACAAAATGGAACCACATAAGATTCCATTCTTGTATAACTTCAGTCCTTCCGTTGTTCCTCCCCCACTAGACTGGCCTGAGTGGATTAGGGTCACAGGTAAGTCGAAATGCCTAATCTTTTCTGGATATGTTGCGCTCATTATCTGGTAGGATATTGGTTTTTGGACGATGCAGAAGTCAGCTCAAAGAGATGGACTCCGCCTTCCGATCTGGTGGATTTCATTGATACAGCACACGGGTTAGGTAAGAAAGTTGTGTACATTGGCTTTGGCAGCATTGTCGTGTCGGACCCAAAGACCATGACGCATTGTGTCGTCGAAGCCGTTATGCGCAGTGGTGTTTATGCCATATTATCGAAGGGATGGTCGGATCGCCTTCACGTCAAGACTTCCGAAGCCTCTGAACCAGAGGAGCCCCTACCAGAGCAGATATATGCAATTTCATCCGTCCCACACGACTGGCTCTTTCAACGGATCGATGCTGCTTGCCATCACGGAGGAGCTGGAACGACAGGTGCCAGTTTAAGAGGTATTTCTGTTAAATGAATGTCTGAATGAAACTGGTTCTGAATCCTATTTCACTTTAGCGGGAATTCCGACCATCATCCGACCATTCTTCGGAGACCAACTTTTCTGGGCCGACCGCGTCGAAGCCCTCGGGGTGGGCTCTGGCGTAAGGAAGCTAACGGTCAACTCCTTGACCGAGGCTCTGATCACTGCAACTACCGATGCTAAGCAAATTGATCGCGCCAAACTTCTGGGAGAACAGATCCGAAGCGTGAGGGCTTTTCTTAGTGATGGGCACGCTGTATATACTGATGCCATTCTTAGGAGAACGGCGTTTCGACTGCCATAGAAAGTATATACCGCGACCTTGAATATGCTCGATCATTGATTAAGTATGTCGACAACGATAACGAGAGCAACGAGCACACGACCATTAGGAAACATGAGCCCGGGTCACAGTCAGGTTATAGTTCGAACGGATCCGTCCGTGGTGCACCGAGCGAGGATTGGAGTATTATTTCCGAGCAAGACGACCGACGTTCGTCTCTCAGTTCAAGCCAGAGTATAGCGGGAGAGGTTTCTGCGAACCGTACGAGTTTCACGACTGCAGTGTTATCGGTGTTACCTGATTCCCTTGTCCCAGCATCACCCAAATCCCGCCGTCCTTCACTTTACGGTCCTTGACCTGATTGTGATATATTCCCGACTATTATAACCCTCTTTTACTTTGAATTTCATAGAATCATCCGCTCCCTATCCCCATTCTTTGTACATTACTGTGTAGATTTCATATAATGCTCTTGGAACACCTTTTGGCTGAACTGGCCAAATGTCTGCGAGGGGGAGAGGTGCTGATCTGTGTTAGGTTGCATGAACAATGCAAATGTTTCTCGGGATATATTCTGCGTGTTCGGGTTTGCTCCCACTCTTACACAATGTGGCGTCGCACGAAGCTTTCCACCAGTAGCAACTTCAAGGGCTTCCCCTGTCTGAAATGCCAGACAATCAGGCGGGATGGATACCTTGGTCAGATCACCCCCACGAGTGCGAATGTACAATCCCGATGTGGCGGAAGGAGAGGAAATGACAGAGGGCTCGAAGCCATCCCCTTCTTCCAGATACATTGCCTAGAAACAGGTTAGATTCGAAGTCTTTCTCAAATACTCTGCTCCTTACAGAGCAGAGACCTGTCAACATCGAATGATCGAGGTGAAAACCACACCAGCTGTCCACTGGCTCGTCACCGGAAGGTTCTGTATCGCCCGGGGCAGGTGGGAAGTAATGAAGAAGACGAGCCTTGGTAGTTTGGGAGGTACTGATCAGGTTGGGCAAAGATATTGAGGTATCAGATAAGTGTGTGAGGGCTGTGATAACGCATGATAAGCCAATGTGTGTTAAGGAAAGGGCCACAGTACCGAAAGGCTGGCATGCCACAGCTAATTCACATCCAACACGATATACAAATCTGTTTTTCATATGGATACGCCGCTTTCAATTGATCATGAGTGAGGATGATAGCACTGACTGGCCAAGATCTTTGAAGGCATTCTCAAACCCTTCAACGCCCTTCTGATCGGGGTCAGGCCCTTCTCTGTAGTCAGTAAAGTTAAATGACGACGCGGGTGATGGCACACAAATGTTATTCCCGTAATACTCAGGGTACGCATTCTTCTCTTTCTGGGAGACAGTAGGCGCATCTACAATAGGATTTGCATAGTAAGACCCCTTTAGGACATCTAAATCGTATGAGATATCCACGGTGACCATTCAATGATATGTAATAAAACCTACCAGGTTTCCCATTCATGATTTCCTAAGGCAAAGCCAGATTTTCTGGTAAGTGAAATTTCAGAAGCGGACGTGTCAAAAACAAAAACAACCTTTCCATGAGACCATCCGAAGCTGGAACCAGTGAGAAGGAAACGTAGACAAAGCTTCCTGCAATCACGCACCTGTAGCTACTAGCAGGGTCTGTATACTTATCGCGAGTGGACTCGTCTAAGTTTGCAAATTTATAAGCAAATTTGAGGAGTTTTTCGCGCTGAGACGCATAGGAAGCAGGGAGATCCCGTATGATGATGATGCCTAACGATCTGGGATGAGACCCAAATGCTTCCTCTGTCCCATCATGAGGAGGTCAACTCACTAGGCGTGCAGACGGGCCACGTTACTTACCAATAGAGGTGTTCAGTGTCAGAGGGGAAGACACCAACGTTGGATAAGAAATCGTGACAGCGCCTTCCGCGGTGTATTGAACAGCTGTCTGAGATGGATGCCACATTAGTGTGCCATTGTCCAACAAAGGATGTTTCTCACCATGTTGCCTCCGTATCGAGAAGTATGAATGTGACTTTGTTAGTCCTGGAATATGGATGTTTTCCACGATAGACACTTGCAATTGGATGGCTATCACAGCGTTACATATTATGACCATGTGGGTCCAGAAGTGCCGTTTCAAGTACAGCCCCTCTCTAAACGAGATTACTTAGATATCTATGTCATGTCTCGGCCAGCAACCATTGCAAGTACATACATAACCAACAAAAGATGAACAATTACATAGAATCCCATGAGTGATCCAAGAAATTGCAAATCATGGCGATCCCGAAGAATCCGACGAGTCTTCGGAATCGTTGTCCATGAAACTGACCATATTGGTCTTCGACAGCGCGTTTCTAAGCGCAGCACCTGTATCATCAACAGAATGTAAGAAGCGAAGCAGTTCCCGGCATAACTGCCAATCCTTTCCATCCACAGCACTTTGCAACAATCGCACTGCATCGTCATTATTCTCATCGAGCTGCTCAAGGTTGTGAAGCACCAAAAGGTAAGAGCCCGCAGTCTTCAGACGTTGGGTGGCTAGACAAGTCTTCGGAGTGACAATGCGTAAGATATGTCATCGTATCGAACGAACGCGTACACGTACCTCGAACAATGACTTAGGATTGCCGACAATACTAAACAGGCGTCGCCATCGAGTCAACTCCGTTTTCCGAGCGCAACCGACCACAACGTCCAGGGCAGCATCAAAGTAGTCCAAAAACTCAACTACAGTGGGTAGCACTGCATCAGGAGCCAATTCTCCATCTTCTGAATCGCTCTCGCTTTCCAGTGTAGCTTCGGATTCGACAACAGTATGAAGAAGGATCTCCAACGCGTGAGCAAAATAAACGAGGTCCTTGTAATGCGAAGCAAACGTCACCGCTTCTTTAATTTGTCGATTTCCCAGGAGGATACGAAGGATGTGATGCAAGAACAAGTGTGACTAAGGAAAGAAAGGACGAGCTCATGTTACCGTCAGGAACCAATGAAAGAGGGAGCCTACACTTGTGGCATGTCTGAACATAACAAATGATAGATTTGATCTTGTTGCGGCTTCGTGCTCAGCGCCAATGATGATACCTTTGTCCATTAACACGGCTGCATTACATGTCAGAAGTATCGTGGAATGGTGACGGGTAGAACCTACACAAAGGATAGAAATCCAGTGGAATGTTGACACTCTCCTTGACATTCTCTGTTTCATCGTCTTTCTCCCGTCGTTGAGGCGCTTCAATCGCTAAAGCATTCAGCCAGACACGAATACCCTGCCCATCATAACCCCACAACGAGTTTTCCAAGGTGCCAATACCACGAAGGTGTATCCAGCAGAATTCAACGCGGTCGGCAAATATCTGCATGTCGTACTTAACTTCTTGGTTTGCTGACTTTATCGACCGATTGTCAGAAACGGGATACCAAAAAATTATAGCCTACCTTTTGTGGTCTTAGTAGAATCAACTGCCCACCAACAACCATCAAAACAGTGGCAACGGACAGATCGTCCACCGGGTCACCGAGTTCTACTCAATAAATGAATATATGATATGCAACAGGCAGCAAGACATACGCTTTTGTACACTGGGTATCATCCAACTCAGCATTCGCACCGCACTTGGTGCAGAGATTATTCCGTTAAAGGTTATACTCCCGCAAAGGTGTAACTTGATGGTTTCAGCAGTGGGAACAATCAAAAAATGATACAAGGTATTGTCTGCGGTGTATACCAGCAGGGAGTTGTCCACCAGGGATAGGATTACTACCTGTGAAGGTACAACTTCACGATGCAGGACATTCTGGTTACTTAATTCCATATCCCGTGAATAGAGTCGGATCTGTTAATAAGACACTTAGTCCATGTATACTATAATAGATAAGCAAACTGGCCTGATACGTTTTGGACACTTCCACAGCTGCAACCAAGACGTGGTGGAACCATAGAAGACCACCCTTAACGATGAATGCTTGCTCCTGTTGTTCATTGTTGAACATCTTCCACCGTCCCGATGTCGAGCTATAATGAATGAGGCCTTTCCGCCCAGCTATTGCAATCAATCGGCCGTCACTGCTGAGTGAGGAGTATTGAATAGGCCAATTTGTCGCCAAATAACTTTGTGGGATCTGTACACAGTTCAGAAAGGAAGACAGTACGACAATGAGTACATCAACCTTGATATGTTGCCAGACATCAGATTCCGGATTGATGACGCTCATATCGGGCTGGTCAGCACCTCGATAAATAAGAGCACGGTCATCCATCTGCAGAAAAGCGTATCGAGTGTTGTCCTATTTAGCTCTGTCTTAGTTTATGCTTCATCTTTGAATTAGAGCAGACTACATACGGGGGAGTGCTGCCCAGTAGTTGCACTTTTCGCGAAAGGGATTACAAAGAGTTGGCCATCGACTTCTTGACGAGACCGTCAGACGTCATTTGAAATCAGATCAACGGTTCGACTGACTTCGAGGCGAAGACTGTGCCAATACCAGTAACTCATAGTTACCTGGTGCCCAGAACTGTGATATTCATTACAAAAGCAGGCAGAACATCAGAAGATGACCACTCACCAAGTTGCGTACGCCATACATAAATGCGTCCTGGAATCTAGGAACACTCAATAAACGCAGAGGCAGAAAAGAAGGGCCACACCTCTCCTCGTCCACAATATCGTCAACACCAAACCCAGAGGCGAGGCATCTGCCTCCAACGCTGAAGATACCCCACCCATGCTTCCAACCCACAGCCAGCACATAGCCGTCCGAGCTCCACTCTAAGGCGCATACCTCTCCGGTGACGCGATTGTAGGGATTTGGAATCTGTATAGTCTTTGATCTCGGCGTGACACCCTCTTGGGAAGGGAAATTGGTGAATTCCAGTCCGCCGCTGACACATCACCCTCAGAAGATGGGCAAGGAGCTTGGCCGTAATGAGAGCACACCTAAATGTACCAATCGCTATGAAAGAGAACTTGCCATTGACAGCGATGGCCACTGCCCGTCGTGGTTCTTCGTAAATACGATTTCGCACGTGGAGGGGCTCATCTGGGTCAATACGGCGTTGCTTCTGCACCCATCGAGGGGTCTCGAAATCGTGGACACATGTTCCCCGCCACCCTTGACGGGAATGCGCAGTTGAGACGCTATCCAGGGATATACGACGATGAAGGTCCTGAAGATAAAACAATTTTTACTTTGCGCTATTGTCTAATTACCAGACGAAGACTGGTGTACCTGGCAGTCATCTACACGGGAGCCTGAGACATTATCTTCTGGTTCGGAGAAATCATGCAGGCGGACGAAGTAAACCCTCCCGTCAGAGGTTACCCATGTTTCAATACCCATGACGCGTGAATGGATGATCTGATTTACGGATACTGGGTTTCAGGTTGATCAATGCCATCCAATAAGTCATGTAAACGCTCACCGTCTGTGTCGACAAACCAAGAAAAGTCGTGGTCGTTTAAAACCCAAGTATCATATCCGCGTCGTTGGTTTAACTTCCTTGCCTCAACTTGACTGCCATCCTCCGAGTCCACCGGCCATGGTATCCGTTGTATTGTCGGGGGGTTCTTGGTAGAGAAAATAAGATGGTGCCTTCTCGGAGATACACTTAGAACGAGTTTGAGTTGGTGATAGACTAATATGATGATTATTCGGTACTCACCCAAGAAGGGTTCCCTCAATGCGTACCACACCTTCGAAGACCAAGCTAATCGATTGGAATGGAAGACCCTCACCGGGCCCAGCCAAGAAATTACGTTGCGCATTAGGTGGGAGCGGAGGTGCTTGATAGACAATTTCTTCAGGTCTGAATTCTACGGATACAAGAACCAGGCATGACTCGGAGGTCTGGTGGGGAACTCAACCCTGAAAGTTGCATAGGCATTAAGGGCAATCACCTTTATCACAAGACGAGAGCTATCCGGTGACCATTGGATGTCAACATTTTCTCCATGCTCAATGAGAGAGGTTGGTGTCCGTGACAGATATGCCAACACGGCTGGTGGCTGCACACGGACGCGAGAAACATCAGTTCAAGCACAGTTTGTAAATATTCAACAGAAACGTCTACATACTCTAACCCGCCATACTGTGAGGCCATTTCTTGTGAGTGTACAGAATAATGCTTTTCGAGGACTCGGGCAGAGACAAATGACGGATTCGGCTGGCAAGTTTGGTAAAGCCGGGACAGTCGAGAGTTGTCTGGCTGCTGATGTTGGAAAGTACATATTTCCTAAACCAGCTTGAGAGAAAGTTTGTCGCGAGAGCGCCCGAGCTCCTCACTGGCAATACTATGGCTCGTTGAAGAAGAAAATACTAAGTAGTTCACACCGCTCTACCGACCCGCGCGTAACGACAGTTGACTTCCAGATTTAGATATCATCGAGATAATATCAGGCGCGACATCATTGGTGTAGATGAGTAACTGACACAGAAGGAGATTGCTATTACGATGCTAAGGTATGAAGCACGCTGTCAAGTATGATAAGTAGCCTAGCTTGGTTATATGCGGTTACAAATGTTAATTTATGTAGGGGATGGTGGATAGAACCAGGATTTTAGAAGTGACCAGACACCACGAGATGACCTAGTTGCAGAAGTATTATTATGCGCGCTTTCAAGGGCTGTAAAGTGAGGCTCTGGACCGCCAAGGGTCATAGATTGCATTCGGGATTGACGCAGGAGGTTGAGTATAAGCGAGACGCCTTCGCGAGACTGAGTCCGCGGACAATTAGGTTTTCATTATTATCTATCCCAGATAATTACACACCCTTTGAACGTTGGCCTTGAACCGGTTAAGCCCGTGGTTCTCAATTTTCTTCGTGAGGCCCCAGCCAAAGCCAGACCGAATACGAGCCTCTGTAGTCTGGAGCGTTTGACTGTCAAAGAAAACTGAGACTAGTGGAAGACACAGACAAGAGAGAAAGCTCACTCTTCCATGGTCTGTCGAAAAATAACCCATTCTTCGACCTGCATGACCTTAACATGATCCAAATTTTTCGTCCGACATCTCAGAGTCTTTCCTATAGGATCGACTTCACTCTCTTCGAGTATCCATGATTCCGCTCGTCCGACCAAGTTTTGTGCCCATCTTGGCAGGGATCCGCGTTTCAGGATGAGCCGAGTGGTAAGTAGCGTTCCGGATGGCGTGAGGGTCCTCGAAATAACATCACAAGAAAGGACGTGTGATGCGTATGGATTTGGATAGCGCAGGAAATATGCTAATGAAACAATAGGCCAAGGATCACTAGCATGAAAAATCATCAGCAATCAAGTAGCTGTGTAGCTCCCAAAAGTACTGCGTACTCGTAAGAGAAAGTTTGCGAGAAAAACTTCATGGGCACCAACCCCAGCCCCTAAGTCAAGTCAAAGGCTGTCGTGGTGGGAAGAGACAGGAGCGGGGCTGGTAGAACGGAAGCAGATTGATGAAGTCACACTGAGACTTCTTTTGATTTCCTTAATAGGTATTTAGAAACTATGTATACAAAACTCGCCAAGTTTTAGTAACTCGAATCATGTACCCGTCCATCTCCCCCCACAAATACTCGTAGTCCATCATGCGATGGCCGCACCCATACGTTCTCTCCTTGGCGAATCAATTCCAGGCCCGCTCTGACTGTCTCTGTCAGTGTTTCTTTCTCTAGTGCCTTCCCACCAACTGCTTCTCCAAGCATGACGAGATCATTATGGGCAACCTCGTGTCCAAACCCGATGAGGTACGTTTTTGTTGCACCGATCCTTCTCGCGGTGTCGACCGCGTTCTCAAGTCCGAAATGTGAAGTATGTGGTCGGAGGCGAAGGCAGTCTAAGACCAGTACAGGCAAGGCCCTGCCATTCGGGGATCTGGATTCAATGACGGGCCATTTATCATCTGGGATATACGACACATCTGACATGTACACGATCTCGTGCCCAAATTTGAAGCCAAAACAGAAATAGGGATTTATAACGTCATTCACAGGTCTCTCCTGATCAGATAGAAGCTCGTATGAAGGTGTCGTAGATTTCACAGGTGTAGAAATGGCGGTCACAGATGATGAGAGCGTAAGAGGTGGAACAGCAGAGAAAACTCGGCCGTGATGAACTATAGGAACTGCAGTTAATTGAATAATAATGTGGATAGCTATGACGACGAACCAGCAAAAGGGGTGATTTGGATACCTGTACCCAGTATCTCAAATGGAACGTTATCCTCTATAATATGCCATTTGAATTCTGGTACCTGAAGTAAAACATGAAATCAGCCGATACAGGAGGAGCAGGATATCCTCACATCGCCGCCGCCTGACGCGAATTCTTTCGCCACGAGATAAGGAAAGGACCTCTGTACTCCTTCAAAGGTGCTCTGAGAGGCGTATACGTCAATGTGCGATTGAATTGCTTTGTTCAAGGTCCAGCCTAATCGGACATAGGCAATAAGATGGTTGTTGACAGTGCAACGTTGCAGTATCACACAAACCTCGCAAGTCGTCCAGCCCATTCATTGCTGATTGACCACGTCAGATCTATACGCACTTTCTATAAATCACTGCCTCGTACCATCTGCGTGGGCATGTGTAATCAACAGGGCATCTATTCGCCTTAATCCATATTTCGGAAACCATTCTAGGGCAGCAGCCTGGAAGTTTTTCCCAGCATCGACGACAATGGTCCTATGTGAAGCCAAAGAAGACATGAAAAGGCAGAATATCTTCAGAGGAAGCAGTGGACATACACTTTCCGCCCGTCTTTAGCAGATAGTCTAAGAGCAACACTTGTATTCCTCCTAATATTTTCCTTTCCCTCCGGAGTCAACGTGGAAAGGCAAGTTTTACATGGTTTCGCCTCAGGTGGAGCTGTGAGGCAGTCTACGTGGGGCAGGCTCGACGATGTACCTGTCCCCAGAAATATGAGTTCAATCGGATGAGATGCCGAAACAGTGTCTATAGCCATCCTCAGATGAAAAGTCGGATCCAAACCCAAACAAGTGGTATAGAAGTGAAATAGGAGGGTATCCAGGAGAAAAGAGTAATCCTTCTATGTTACTTCTAATATTCAAGCTGACAAAAAATCGAGATGTCAAGAAAGGAATGTTGTATCCGATCCGAAGGATAGTTAATCCTCGAACTGGTTAACCACATTTATGTTCAGCCAAGTGGGCGATGTCGACACTAGCGGTTTTCTGTTTTGGGTATGTGTTAGCGGTGCAAAACGATATGTAATTATCACATCCCAACACTATATCATATCGTCTGGTTTCGGGCTAGATCGACCTAAGTATGCGTAATCTCTGCAAGAAAGTATCTTGAAAGTATCTGAAAATTCTATCGGTCCTACAGGGGTGTATAAATTCACTTCGTGAAAACTAGAGGAGGATGGTCAGTATCATCAATAAAGAAGGCATGGACACAAATCACTCGAAACAACATCCTCGTCTTGCACTTGATGGTGTAAACTAACTTTCTGTGCATGCGGCGCAAATTTGCTCGATTTCCCCTAGAATGATTCATGATCAATAGATATTTATTATGAAGGCCCGCGAGCAAAACAAACCCTGTTGAGTGTGTCACAAAAAGCGGTCAAAAAGAAGGATGAAGACTAACCAGACAAGACCATAGCGAAAGTTTGTAACTAGTGACCGATGAATGCCGTTACACACATTCTCGATAGTGGCACCTTTCCTCAAACAGATAGGATCAGACAGATCAGGATGAGCTCCGCGCTTCTTCGTATATATCTTGACAAGCTTAAGATCGTCCCACATGCGTTCGATGAGGTAGTCGAGGCTATTGAACAATAGCCAAAAATCAGCGAGACGGAATGAATCAAGTAAAACGGACAAACTTGAGGTCCATTTCGCAGCTGATTACAACTGAGTGAGGCTGTCTGGCTAGCTTGTCAAGTTGTTCGATGCTGATTGAGTCAATTTTGTTATAAACGTCTAGTTCGCATTTAGTAGGTCATACTCGCATTGAGATGAATCCACGTACAGAGACACGGGACGTATTTCCTCGTTCCTGTTGATTGTCAAAAATCAAAACCACAGAAATAGTATAGTAACAAAATCAGTACCAATAAGAACATCAATGAATTCATCCGTTGTGATCTATAAGCCCTTCGTCAACGTGAAGAGACTTAGAGAAGAAGCGTACATCTTCTCTAATCATTACATCGCAGTTATGTAGCTTGTCTATGAACAAAATTCTGTCAAACAATACAAACGTTCGAATGAAATACTTACAACCAGCTAGAATGGTCCTAATAGTCTTTTCATCTGTTTTTGTCAACTTGACAGTCGTGTTGAAGGTGATCTGAACAACGATTCAGTATCGCGGGCGTGAATGATCACAAGTGTGGGCTCACACCGCCGGTAGTTCTTTTTTTGAACACCACATCAGGCTTGGATTTGTTCAGTCGAATTCCAACAGCATCAAGTTCGTATTCTAACTGTCGTCGATGTTCCTCCGACTTGGTTGCATCAAGCATGATGAGAATGAGGTCAGCCGTCTTTGCCGCTGGTCAACGTAATGAATCAGCGCACGCTCTCGCAAATGAGTAAGAAAATGAACTCTACTGGCGACAACCTGACGGCCTCGGCCTCGGCCTATCGTCGGGGGGGGGGGTCAGAAAGGAGACTTGATCAACCCCGTTCAAAGACTGACCTTGACTGGCACCTTCTACAATTCCTGGAAGATCAAGGAGCTGAATGCGAGCACCTTTGTATTCAATCACTCCGGGGATGGCCTATCCTTAAGTTCTGTATCTCTTAACTCCATGTCCCGTGAGGTGAAGGCTTACGGTTAGAGTCGTGAACTCGTAGGCAGCCGATTCTGAGACTGTGTGGGTCACTTTGCTGAGAAGTGTTGACTGTCGCATTTGTTCAGTAGGCACGCTTGTATGTATGTATGAATGAGAATCTGCGAACCTTGCCTACAGAAGGAAATCCAATCAATGCTACTCGTGCATCTCCAGATTTCTGCACATCGAAGCCTGTCCCTGTTTGACCTGACTTGGCAGAAGGTTCAAGAAGTTGAGCACGGTAACGCGCAAGTTTAGCCTTGAGGAGGCCTAGATGATATTCGGTAGCCTACTTGTAAAGTGTTTACACCAGACAGGTCCTGAACCTAAAAGGGGAACGACTCTTGACCTTATTCTTCTGGGCTGTAAAAACTCATGAGGTCATCAGCCGTTCAGAAGGATTTTTGGACTAACTGCGAGCCATCTCCTCTAAGTTGCATAATTTTCAGCACGATTTCTGTCAAACATCGAGCGCGACTTACGCTCGATCTCCTTGATCTACAGAGATGTCAGACGAGCATGAAAGAGCTAGACTAAACACAACCTTCTCAACGATACCCATGATGACCAAATGGTAGTAGTTAGTAAAGTTAATAAGTAGTAATGCACAAGAAGATACGATCACGTAAAACAAGGTAGTGACTAGTGACGTCTTATTCCAGCTTGTTCCAGTGCTCTGCTTGTACAATGCGCCCACGACATGCCCCAACCCTTTACCCTCTCCCAGAGGTGTCCTTACACAGTCGCCATGAAGACGAGGATGAAAAGCTGGACGATGTCGATGACTCTCATCCCTGGGACGTGAAACCTCGTCCACCATACCAGCAATCACCCCCGCCCACGTCAACGAGCAGATCTTTCCGGAATAGATATCGGACGGAATCATACGACTATAATGGCACAATCCAAATTTCAAAGCGTCCTGACATTTACTCGCAGTTCGTCAGGCGTTATAGATCCTCGGGGCTTGGTCAGCCCGACGACCCACGAGACGACCCCGACAATCATTATTTCCAACGAGGTCTTGGTCAACTGATCGACGCGGGAGACAATAGCGACGAAGACGAACTTGCCCGGCAATCACTCGCTGCAGGAGGAGAAGAACACCTGACTGACGATGAAGCGATTCACCCCAGATCTCAAAAAGAACGCGAGCGATTGGAATGGCAGAACTTCCTTTCGTCCGTTTTAGGGGGTCACGTCCTAAAATCTGAAAAGACACGAATAGCATCTGCGCTACTTTCCGGTGCCGACGAACACAATACTGTTCACACCGACATATGGTTGGGCATCCGTGCCAAATTTCACGGGCGAACAGACGAGGAGGAACGGAAAAGACTGGAAGAGAGGCGTATGAGAGTTGTAGATGCGGTTGTGAACGAGATTAATAGCTTTCGCGTGACACTCGACGATCAGGACGCAGACCCTGTCGCGTCTGCGTTGAAACAAGTCTCGACGGTACTCCATCATTTTGATGTTGCGCAATCTCTCTACCCTACTCTCAAAGCCTTATACAACGACAAACCTGCTACTACAAAGGGCGTCTTTCAAGCACGCTTCGATACATTAAACACATGGTCAACCATTGTCACGTCCCTAAGGCAACAAATAGATCTCCTTCGTCGTTGGACGGGCAGTCGCACTCTAGACGTTACTGAGCCCAATACTGGCAACGAGCTTCCATTGACATATCCCACCGATAGCGCTTCCGCTCCTGAGCTTACAGCAGGCACGAGCTTCGTCGAGCGCCTACTGAAGGAAGAGTCTATGCAACGTACTTTCGAGAAGGGTTTCCTTGTTACAGTTCATGCTTTTATTGGCGTTGCGCGTGACGCACAGGTAAATCTCTCTGCTCTTTTCGAAGAGATGGATCTTCCAACGTTCGAGAACGAGCTGGTCCCTTTAATATCATTTCCTACCAAGCTCTCGCAGGCCGCCCTCCGTATCCGTATCGCACACGTACAAAATCTGAAGGAACCGGACGTGATGATCATTGACCAAATGACCGAGGATTTGAAGATAGGTATCGGACTTGCGTGCACATTGAAGCGCCAATATGAAGCGTTTTTGGCGCCAGACCCGGGTGGGAACTGGACACTGCCCCAATGCATCAGCGAAGACTACGATTCGACGATCTTAGAAGCTTTGTTAATTTTCTTCAGGTTGATACATTGGAAGCTTAAAAGTGGGGCCAAAGGCATTTACTTCAAGGAAACTGACGTCCTTGAGGCACAATGGGCAACTTTTAATGACGTTAGTTTAACGACTGCGGGGGGATCTTGTCTTGTGGCTGAACAGCTTTGGTGAATAATAAAATAAGTACTTTCTTAGGTCTGCTAATGTTCTGCCTTAGTTCCCTTACCAACAAACTGATGGTACGAGTGACCAACTACTTTGATACCCAAGTTCGTGTGCCTACGGGAGAAGATATGAGCGAACACATCAGACACCGTACTACGGAACGAGATCTCGGCGCTCCCCGCGGAAAATCCCTTCAGACAAAAATGACAGACCAACAGATCATAGGATGGTACAGTAAGATCTTAGACAGTGTTCGACTCAGGTACCGCAAACTCCAACGCTTTGCGAGGTACGGTCAATAATCACTGCATATGATCGATCAATTGATTTTCCATACGCAGGGTTCTGACACAACGTTTCAGCAATTCTGCAGAATATGACCTAGAGGACGTCCCTCTCGATCAGTTTGTCGCGGCTCTCATAGAAACCGATCACTTTCTTGTCTACACTCAATCTCTGGAAGAGGAGGGTATCTATGTCGTTGCCTCCAGCTCCTTATATGATCGGCCGGACTCCATTCGACGTCTCCTTACTGAAGCTTTCCATGTTGATGAGATAGCTAATGACGAAAGCAGCCGCCTTTCAGGCAACGCTGGCTATGAAGACGAAGACGAACCTCAATACCTGCTAGTTATGTCTCCCTGTAGTCACTACATCTGGAATGGCCGAGTCATGGTTCTCAATATCTCGAGTATGGACTTTGATGCGAAAGATAATCGGGTCAGGCTCATTGCTGATGGTCCCCAACGACGGCTACTTCTTGCAAAACAAGTGTTTGCAAGTGTCTTTTTGCCTCTCGATGAGGATGGTGAACCTATCGAATCAACGCTTGGCCCCCTTACATGCTTAACGGAGTTTCAGGCTCATCTTCCGAGTGTCAATAAGGAGCTAGGAAAGATTCGACGAGCTACAAATCGACTTGCAGAGTCGATCGTGGACTCAGTACATCACGTTCGCAATTCCCTTCGTTTGGCCAGTGGTTGCCAAGAACTACTAGGAAATTGGTACATGTTCGCTTCAGAACATGGACAACATGCGCAACGTTACATGGATCGTAACGTGCTGGCCAAATTCAATCGTCTCCTGATCAAGTTGGCGATATCATGGGTTTCCTTCATCTGTGATGACTGTGAACATACAGATCGTCGAACGTTCAAATGGGCAGTAAACGCGTTAGAGTTTACTTATTATAGAACAAAACGCAATATTCTCCAATTGCCAGATGAACAATTCGAAACTCTGAAGCACAAAGTCGGTAGCTGCGCGACTTTCCTGCAGGGACATTTCGATATCCTTGGAGCAAGATCCACCCTTGAAGCGCGGAAGGAGAAGGAAAAGCAGAGGCAGCAGGTGACAAATGACCTTCTTGATGACGAAGATACACTCTCCAAGTCTTCATCTATTGAAGATGATGATTCTATGGCTTTCTTGGATGCAAGCACTCGATTATTTTGGGAAAAAATTACCAAGTCTATACACGAGGTGGAAAAGTCTCGTGCTTCAATCGGGAGGGACCACCGAGTTGTAGGCCGTGTTCTTGATGACGACCGACCTGAGGATAGATCACTAGTATTTCTTGCCTCCTCAAGCTCAAACATTGCCATTCGTTGGCGGCAGAGTAAATTCATTGGTGCCGGAGCGTTTGGTTCTGTCTACACTGCTGTCAACCTGGATTCAGGTTCCGTTATGGCTGTCAAGGAGATCAGGTTCCAGGAAGTGTCAGGTTTACCGAATCTCTATGCGCAGATCAGGGATGAGCTTGGCGTCATGGAGATGCTCCATCACCCCAACGTCGTAGAATACTATGGCATCGAAGTTCATCGTGACAAGGTTTATATCTTCGAAGAGTTCTGTCAAGGTGGCAGTTTGGCTGCATTACTCGAGCATGGAAGAATAGAGGACGAGAATATTATTCAAGTCTACACGATGCAAATGCTGGAGGGCCTCGCCTACCTTCACAAAGAAGGCGTCATACATCGCGACATCAAGCCAGATAGTGAGTTTCTTTTTCAAATTTCACTGTCGAAACGAACTCACACAGCATTGATTTTCAGACATCCTTCTAGATCACCTCGGTGTGATTAAGTTCGTGGATTTCGGAGCTGCAAAGATTCTGGCCAAAAACCAGAAGACTATGCAACGGTCACGTCGAGTGTCCGATGCTTCACCGTCTCAGATTGCCCAGCCCAGTTTCAATGGGCTGGCGATGAAAAACAGCCTTACGGGTACTCCTATGTATATGTCACCAGAAATTATCAAGAACGACAAGCGTGGCAGGAAAGGAGCTATGGATATATGGGCTTTGGGTTGTGTCGTCTTGGAGTGTGCGACTGGCAAGAAACCATGGAGTAATCTTGACAATGAATGGTACACAGTTCGCCTTTCTTTTGCATTATATGACGATTCAGTGTCACTTTGCAGGGCAATCATGTTCCATATCGGAGTCGCAACTCAGCATCCCCCGTTGCCTGAGCCTGGACAGCTCAGCGACGTAGGTATCGACTTCATCAAGAGGTGCCTAATGATCGACCCCATGCGGCGGCCTACAGCATTAGAACTTCTGCAGCACCAATGGATGATCGATTTCAGGGAAGTGCTGAAGAACTACGAGGCGGCGGAAAGGGCCAACAGCCCGCCGGTACATATGCCCTCAGACGAGTCGTTCGAAAATGCTACCGTGGCTAAGCAAGCTGCTATCATACAAGAAAAGGAAGTCGAGGAGATAGCCCGGGCGTCACCGGTGACGCCCCCTCCCCTTTCTCTTGTTTTGGACGACGGGGTCTATTAGAATTTTGGATTCCACCATTCGGACAATTTATACTTCTCACGCAAATGTACTTTACCTGTACCCGCTTTTCCATATTTTACCCTTGTGCTGATACAGTTTATTCTTATGTAGTAGATAGGTCTCTCGTAGTTTCATCGCAGCCCATTTGTTGTAAGTAATAAGTCTAGATAGAGTACGTTAGTATACGAGTAGGGATTTATAATGTATAGAACATACACACCTCAGAGCGTCCACTATATGTGGTAAGCGACATATCATATGGTCCTAGAATCATGTAGTGAAGGAAAGCAAAATTCCACACATCTCAACACCTTTTGCAAAATCGATTTTAAGACATGAAGATGTGATAAACTATAACTAGGAATATCTCAAAACATTGTGGACTACGTTACGGAAAGACAGGCCCGCTATAAAATCTGTAAAACATACCATAGATCATTCTATAATCGTACGCTTTTGGCTATCTGATCGACTGTAACCCCTGTCACTATACATATAGTAGCTAGCCAGACTTCCAAAACTTGTGTCACTCGAACGCGTGTCATTCCTCATGAGGGAACTGTTACTACCGACAGTGGATGCCTCATTGGACACTTTGCGTGCTATGGTATATGCATCTGCTGGCGGCGTTACCGGGGAAGTTTTAAATGGCTTGGCTGAGCTGTTGAAGGCCCGTGGGCCCTGGGCGACAGTGATGCGCGAGAGCTCTGATCCTCGGCCGAATGTAGCAGCAAAGGTAGGAACGGGCTTCTCGTTGGACGGGAAGTCAATCTTCTCCTCATCGGACCGTTCGTAGAAGTGGAGGTCATTATCAGGCAGATTTTGCTGAGCATTGACTGTTTTAAATAGTTAATGTTGTTGCTAAGACGTAGCGCTGGAATCTAGAAGCGTACGATAACGAAGCAAACCCTTGCCAAAGTTATACCGACAGACGACACCAAGGACCAGCGAAACAACGGTGAGGAAGACCGATGCGGTTGCCATGATACTGAAGAACCTCCATGTCACGAAAGCCCAACGGAAAGAGGTGGAGAAAAACATAACACTCCATCCTCCGAGATATAATATGGACAACACCAGAAATATGAACATTGGCAGACGGAGCTCCCGACGAACAGCGACCCAGCCCTAATCACTGGTGAGCACTTCAAGCGATGGCTACAGACATGAACATACCGTCATCAACCACGGAACCAATAGCTGAATGGAACCAAATAAGCGATGTCGCAACGAATCAACAATCGCAATGAGCCTACCACAAGGGTAATGAAAGAGACTACTTTATACAAGGTCTCAAAGTCAACTAAGTCACCAATTGCGCTATTAAACAATTGATCAATCCACAAAGACACCGTGACTGCCATGAAGAACACGGAGTTGTATGGTAATGGACAAAGTAAGGACAATCTTGTAGACGCGGTTGATGATTAACGAGGCTCCAACACGCTTGAATGTCTGCCATCCAAATGACTAGGTTGATACTTAATCGAAGTCTTCATGAGTACGAGGGAAGAATTACCTGGAAAAGTTTCCAGGTTAAGAAACTGGAGATCAGCAGTGCGAGAATGTTGAATGCGAGGCTTGTAAACTCCGCGATGTCCCGATCACGCCAATAACTAGGAAGTAATGACATCGATAGTCCGCTGCACGCCCCATTTGTGATTACGCGAGTGAAGTTCGACTTGAAATCCGTGGTATTTTTTATTTGGAAGACCGCCCAGGCAGTGGCCATCATATGAGTAACAAGAGATGCCAAGATATGAGGGCTTGACTCGTTGAGGAGAGCGACAACCGACATGCCAAGTACCCAGAACTGGAATGCAATAAACACAATATCTTCACGGACAGTGTTATGAAGGCTGGTAGAAGAGCCATTAGAAGTTCATTCTTTGAAGGTGTGGTTTTAGACTTACACGGATACGGGCCAATTTAGAGCCCAAACATACATTGAATTCAAAGTTATATCTATGAAGCCCATTCCGCTAATGTTGACGTTAACCTTACCATTTTCTTCAAAAGCGAGAATCCTGGGAGCACTTTGTGTGAATAGCTGAAGCTGCGTCGGACGGACGGCCACAAGACTAGAGAGAATTTGATCACAAACCTCGTGACGTTCATAGACATTGTCGTCGTCATGGGCATTATCGTCGGGGATGATAGGAACAGTCGCCGTTGAAGAATAGCTTATCGTAGCGGACGCAACAGCGCCCGATGAAGGGGCTAGGTCCAAGATTGGGTTTGGAGAGAGAGAAGTCGAAATGGGAATAGCCGTGGTGGAAGTCGGAATAGGCGCTAAAAAGATGTCAGTTTCTGAAGGCCTTGCACCAATGCCCGAGGTCGTGGACGAGGAGCTCCCTTCGGCTTCAGCATTAATCCCATTCATGCCCTTTGTTCCGTTCCATACAATAGAACATTGTTCCCTGTCGAGATTGAGATCGCTTGTCACCCATGAACACACAAGAATGCTGTTGCCGCGGAGAATGGGAAGACTATCATTAATTGCATCCCCTTTCACCACGATATCATGCAAGAAAGAAGATGCATCAGCATTGATAGCGAAAGCTTTAATCTGAAACGAAAGCTGGATAATAAAGTGAACGAGTGAAAAGGCGGAATAAGCAATCGTGAGCTTGGAGAAAGTGATCTGATCCCAGTGCCAATTGCAAAGTACATTCAACTTCTATACAACTTAAACCAGGAAGGAACATACTACAAGTCCCCAGCTTGCAGCAATAGAGTTCCTCAGCTGCTTGACACGCATGCTCACAACTGTATTAATGCTCAAACATAAAGTGGCCAGCTAACCCGATTGGAACCCACCTAGCTAGACAAAACAGAGGTAAAGACTGCAAAACTGCAAAACCACTAGGGCGTGAAAGCAAACGTTGAACTCAAACTACAAAGTCGTGAATGGACCAGCCTGAGAGCAAAAGGTAGAATAAAAAGAGAAATTAGAGAACCTGGGAGGAGATGGCAAGTAAGCTCGTCAATTAGGGACGTGACTACCGCCGCCATCCAGTGCACATCAAGTCAGATGCTATTTCCTTTTTAGTCCATCAAAACGTGCAATTGTTCAAGTTACATAATGATAAGTACTACGATAGAAATGTGATCAGAAAATGCTTGCCAACACCAGTGTGAACTTTTGCTTCAATCATTGAGTACATGCCCCAACATCGCCTCCCTATACTAAATACCAATGTTTCTCTCCCACAAACCAAAATACTCCTTTTTCTTCTCGATCATCCAGTGCAGCCACATTGAGGTTGTTCCATACAATCGCAGGGTCAGTTCGCATCTTGAGGAATCCATCTTCTTGAAGGAATTGAACTAGATCACCAACTTCTTGTCTATTATAGACTGATCGTAATCTCCATCGAAGCTCGGCCTAATAACGTTGTTTGAACCGTGAATTCGGTAGAATGCTCTCACACAAACCTGTGTTATGCCTGGGCGGAACACAACAATGCCCATTGCTGCCTTGAGAGCAGCTTCCCAAAAGTCCACAATCTTGTGGCCCAATATATCGAGCCAGCGCCGAGGGAAGATCCTTCTCGCGGGGTTCTCGGAGACGAGAACAGTCCAATATTTTACGTATGCGGAAGAAACAAGGACCAGTGAGGTATACCCGGCCCAGAATAACATCGGGACAGATGATTCCGTCATCTTCTGGACAATAGAAAATAACTGTTCACTTGTGACAGCAACATTTGTGTTTGTCTCGATAAATAGAAATTTGAATTAGATTGTTGCGCTTTGTCATATCACGAGAGGCCTTACACGTAGATGACTTTTGGTGACGCCATGTTCAGCACTGTGTCGAACAATTGTCAGTATATGCATTGCCAACTCCCTTTCTTCTGGGCTCAGGCCGTCGTTGAAGGACGTCCATTCTTCCTCAAGACAAACCATGCAGTCGGCCAAACCGGCGTTCGTCAATCGTCTACATGACGCGATTCCTCCGTCGATGGACTGGCCATGGGCAGGATCATACTCAGTAGGTAAATTCAATGTCGTTTGTACAGGCGATAATTCTGGTGTTATGACCTGCTGAGGCTGTAATAGTGATGTGACTATTGTGCGGACATGTATCGCTGTCTCGATTTGATCGTCATCTAAACCGTCCTTCAGTTTGACAGATCATCAAGAATCGATAGATGCCAACCTGCTTTCTTGCTGTTCCAGTCAAGGCTTGGGCGACAAGATTGAGCATGAGACGTGTCAACTTTAAATTCGACCTTTGAGAGACTTCGAGACGAGAAAAATAGCGTAAAGATGAATAAGACTGACCTTATTCTCCGACGCAAGCTGGATAAGAGCAGCAGAATCACCATCTGATGCAATAAGGGGCCATTCCCTCCACGTGCCGCCATCCTGTAATGATAGCTCCTCAAGCGCTGTGGCATCCTGAAAAGTCTCCCGAGGTATTGACCCTCCAGTCGCGTTTTGATTGCTGATTCAAAAACGGACGTTCAGAAATTGAAGACGTGGGAGGTCAATGAACATTTACCCTTCAGAAATTTTGAGCTGCCTTCCAGGTTTCTGTTTCTGAGGATCCCGAACCAGCTTTGAGAGGACACCACGGCTAAGTAAGTTCTTGGTAGCGACAGAGACATATTGTTCCCCAATATTGTGCAGAAGTGTAGACGCGAGCTCTGCGTCATAGCGTTCATGTGGAGTACCAAGCGTCATCTGACGCCAGTGAGCACGATTGGGTCTTTCGTCCACTGTAAGCTCACCTTCAATGCAGCCTCTGCCAGAGAAACAGCCTCAAGGGGAGTTTCCCCACAAGGAGGCATATCTTCTGGCATCTTGAGAAATGGCTGACGGAGCATTTGTTTCTCGCGTCCTTCCTCGACAACCGCGTTCCAAACGAAATCCCAAGATGGAGCATTTGGCGTAGTTTCCACGACATCATACTCAGCCAAGAGCATGTCGACTGAAGCAGAAAGAGTTGTTCCAGCACTTTCTCTCGGCCGAGCGAAACCGACGCGTCTGTGCAGAAATGAGCACACCGTGACGATCGCTGGAAATGAGGTACTTACAAAGCATTCTTGTCGACGTGCTGCCTGAGAAATTCAATGTGTTTGATCAAACTGAAATTGCTGGCACTCATGATGTCGTCATCGGGTAGGAGTGGAGTACCTCGATGTTGCACCCATATCTCATACCACCTGTCTTCAAGGCGATTGAGATACGCTTCATTTCCTGGAGTTTCTCGGATATGTGCCAGACGCTGGCGTACGGTGTTCCGAGGAACAGCAGGAAATACCTGCTCAAACGCGGCCCAATCAAGTCTGGGTAGGTTGCGACATCGTGCACGTATAATAGCAGAGGCATCGCGAGCAAGTTCGTCATAATCACGGTTCCATTGGAACCTGTGTCGTCGCAATGTTTTGGGCTTGGGCTCCGCAGCTTCATCTGGAACTACAGATATTTTTCGTTATCTGAGGCTGAGAAAGTCCCATGGAAACAAACCTTCAGCGTTCTTCCCCTTGCGCTTTCGTTTGACTTTGTCTTGACGTGGTACAAGAGGTGGTCCCTGCATAGCAATCAAGGTCTCTACCGGCTTTTCAGGAGGATTGACGGCAACGCTTAAAGGTGCAGGGTCCATGGGGACAGGTACAGTCCTGGTAGGGAAAGTCCGCCTTACTGCACCTTTCAGAACCTTTCTCGCGACCAGGTTAGCCTCTCGTACGGCCTCGTTGATCTCATCTTCCCATTTTCCAAGGTCCTTTATAGAGCCAGCCTGCAGAAAACGGACTCGTATTCGGCGTAGGCGAACATCGGCAGCTGGCTCCGGTGGCGTCGGGTAAAGACGTTGCATCATATTATCCCATTCCTCTTCCCTCAACTGACGAGCGTCGGCGGCTTTTTTCGCAAGCGATGCTTTTGTAGCGGCGGCCCGTTTGGCTTTCTTCTCTACAGCAGCCCGCGCGGCCTTCTTTCGGAGTTTTTCTATGTCTCTCAGAAGCTTCAGATGGGTGGCGTGGAAGAAGCTTCTAACAGAGTGTTGTGGCGCACTTATAACCCACGATATTTTTTCGATTTGTGTGATTCCTTCATCCTCACTTTCCAAAGGAGTCTTCCCAGTAGCTGCATCGGTAAATTGCTTGAGGTACTGGCTCTGATGCCATGTCAGAATATACTCTGGATTCCAAGATACTTGACGGCGAAGAGAACGTGCAACGCTGATGGGTATACTCGTCGGACCAGTAACACTGCTCGCATTTGGGGACGTGACGATGTCCGTTCTAGTGCTCGCTTCCTGAAACAAACGCCAAAAGTTCATAGCGCTAGAGGTAGACACGACGACAGCATCCTGCCAGAAAGGAGGAGACATCTCAGAGGCAGCCCATACATGTATCGGAGCAATCTCATTGAAATGCCAATATATTGGGGCAGCCATAGGAGTGCTGACGGTCCAACCTTCGAGAGAAGCTATGTCAAAAGTATTTGGTCTGCCTGGGTTCACTTCGCAGGTTATCCACGGAGTGTCGGATTTGGACGATTGAAGTGGGGTCACTAACTTCAGAGCGCGAAGGGTCTCCAAGATGTCAAGAAACCTCGAACGAGCGCGAGATCTGCCGATTTGAAGTGTGCTGTTGATAGTAGGAGGAAGATCCCGTACAAGTGTTTGACGACCCTCTGGGGTTGCTATAAACCTGGTCAGTTCATCGCTGTGAGACAGAGAAGACACCAGCGAGCAGTAGAGACCGAGAGGAATATCATGGCCGAAGAACGATAAATCCACAATTCGTTTTTCGTATGATATGATGTTTGAAGACGGGTTCCGGTTTTCAAAGGCAGCGAGAGTGAATAGGTGGAACTCGCGGCAGCGAACAGCCTTGCCAACAATGAAACCATATAGCTGGGCAAGCGTCGTCCTCTCCGTCAGAAGGACATCTCGAATGACGGAGTCATCGTAAGAAAAGAGTTGATTGGCTCGAGCGACGTTTTTGCTCCAACGCTCCTTGCGATCATCACCTGGCTGCTCCATTTGTAACAGTTGTAAAGGAAGAGCCCCTCTGGGTATAGAAGTTGGATCGGCCCCGTACTCCACATGCTCATCAATTTTGACGAAATGACCTGGATGTGGAGTAGACTGAATGCCACGCGACAGGTCAGCAAGGAAAGCATTCAGCTTTTCTTGCGAAATGGTCGGGAGGTAGACAATGCAAGCCGGCCGTCGAATGCCTGTGTGAGTCATCACCGAAGTCTTGAGCTGTTTGATTCGACCTCGTTTCTCCAGGTTGTTGAAGGTCGACACCGCTGTACGTTTGTCTGTCCTGGTACCCACAGGAGCACTGGTCGGCTCGCCAGCCTTTGTCATAGCTTCCAGAAGAGCGGTGTGTTCCTCAAAGAAATCCTTTGTTTGAATATTCACGATCCCCCCCATATTCTCGACAACACGGTAGAGCTCGTTTTCTCGGCGAAGGTGAGAAACGTTAACTCTTGTTCCTTTTTGAGACGCTTGATGTATAGGTTCATCCTCTGACTGAATCTTATCGGGACTAGAGGACAAGTCCTGCACGTCCGTCCCCAGTGTCGCTAGTGGAACTATCGACGTTTGAGGTGCACTTTCATGTCTTGGACTCTCAGCATGTGTCCGATGAGAACCGGTGCCGCCCTTTATTGATAAGGTATATAAGATGATTCCATGCTGTAGCATCGATGAATGAACGTACGAATGCACTATAACGCATTTGTTCCTCATACTCTAGAACGTCTGCCACAAGGGCAGAATCAATCAGAACCCCACTGAGATCCAGATGAGGAGATGCTTGAGTAACTAATTCATGAGGTACGTCTTGAGAAGGAGGTAGCATGGACCGAAACTGAGTCGGTTGTGCGATAGGTGTGGATGATGGTTTAGTAAGATCTACCTGAATGAAAGATGCCTGGAGAGGTACTGGCTGTTCTAAGGGTGGCTCGGAAGAGATTGAGCGATCAGTAATTGATACATTGGACGAGACGACATGGGAAGATTCTGATGTAGCAGGCATATCAGGTACTATCATTTCACTGCAACGGTCGAGTTGGTCAACGATGATGACTGAACTTTCGAGATCACCAGAAGGTTCAGACGCGAATCGGGTGCGTTTGGAGGCGCCAGGTTCGGCTTCGTCTCCTGAGATCGATTCAATAGGGGCAGCCTCGAAACCCTTAGCGTCAGACTTTCTTCTAGCCCTCTTCCTGGAGGACGGGGGAACGTCGTCCACTGTCGCATTTCTCTGCACTGATGTACGCTGGTTTGCGGAAAGCGCAGCCTCGTCCTCATTGTCCTGAGAGGCAGCTTTGGAAGATTTACTTCGTTTTTTCGCCGCTAAAGGTGTCTCTTCCTGTGGCCTATCACTTTCTTTTTGTTTTCTTTTCGGCGGTCGACCGCGCTTCTTCGGAACTTTAGCGTTCTCAGGGATCGAGTCTGTGTACTTCGTCAGGGCCGAAATCGAAGTGCTCCATCGTATAACCTACCAGCCTCTTCCGTTGTAATCAGTCGTCTCTTCTTGCTTGGTCCGACCTGCTCCTTCTCTTCTTTCTCAGCAAGGGAAGCTTCCTCCAGCTTCCTCTTTTTGGCCTGTTTTCGAAGCGATTTGGGATCTTCTCCAACAGGATATTTTCTAGGTCTGCCCTGTTTAACGGTCCCATCTGCAAGAATAGGGTTTTTCATTATGCGCTTTTTCCCCGGCGGTTTCTCTGAGTCTTTGAAGGAGTCTTGGTACTGGTATAGCGTGTCTTGATCTTTGTAAAACAGCTTTGAATCCACGGGCGAAAATTCTCCGACGTTGGAAAAATCAACTTCACCGTAGCCCACATCATTGTTATCCAGCTTTTCTTTGGCAAGAAGCTGACGATATGAAGCCACTGTAAAATATCTATGCCGGCGCTCTCTGCCACTGGTCTCCATTAGCCCTGCAATACCAAGGTCGCTAAGATGAGACGGAGGGGGTAGCTTCTCTGCTCTCGTAAGAAGAAGCTCAATAGTCCGTTTGTCAAACTGACAAAGGGCGGTGGAAAGTTCCTGATAATAAGTTTTGAGCTAAAAACGAAGCACGAGAGAAAATGACCAACGCTCAGAGTCATTCCGACCGTGCCTGATTCTTCCAGTAGATCGAAAATCTGTTTGTGAATTGTGATGTTCATTTTGATGCCAGATTGTTCGCCTTTGAGAGATGTATCATCAATCAATGATCGAAGTTTGAATAAAATGACTGACCAACTTCCTTCTCGTCGTCGTCTCCTTCTTGGGGCTGCACGACAACTCCCTCGTCATCTCGCCCAGTTCGATCCTTGGAAACTAAACGAAAACACTTGACGGAAGCATTCAACGATTTTCGGTTGTTACTTGGTACAACCACTTTTTCTATCACGCCTTGCTGTATCATCTCACGGATTCTGCTCTGGAAGAAGCGACGATCTGTCTTGGTTGGGTTGGCAAAACCCTTTTTGTAGCCGGTGAGGTTACGCGATATATGCACTCAACTGTTCACTTACAAGAGTGATCAGCATGTTATTCGACGCATGCATTTGATTCTTCGAAACCTTCAGTAATTTCACGACTCGACCCCGAATGAGAGGCAAGCTTGAAAGATGACGGGCATCAATAGGGGTAAAGTCGAGCGATTGAGCATTTGTGCTTCTTTCATCTTCGTATACATCTGTTGTCGAATCCGGAGCGATTTTGTTATGCGAACTCTCAGCCTGGTTTTCTTCCTCGCGGATAGCTTTCCAATGCGGGCTGCGATCAAAGAAGTGTCGATGGATAACGAAATGAGTACCGACGCCTCCGCGTCTTACTTTGACACTGAATATAAATCAAATTGAGCATCGAACACGGGTGCAGCTGGAGTAGGCCATACACAAGATCCAACTCTGTCAGCTGTCTCACGAGGTAAAAGCAAGTCTTCTGGTCGTATTTAGATTGCTGACCCAGTTCAACTACGGTGACTCCATTATCTCTACCCCGTGTTATGATCTGGAGGGCAGAGTAGACCATCGGACTGAGTTTTGCGAACTAGAAACTCAGGTGTCAGTGAGATGTGAGACGTGTACAACAAAATATAGAATACGAACTCGTATATGCGAACCCGTGACGGCAGCATAGATAGCATCTGGGTCTACAGCTATTCGAAGCTTGTCGCCGTACTCTTTCTGCAAGTCATCTAGGGATCGACCCCTAGCACCAGGAACGATGTCAAGTTGAGTAGGTGTCGTTTCTACGTGTTCTTCGCCCTTTGCTTTTGCCTTACGCTTAGCGCTGATTTGTGGCGCAATCCATACTTCGGACGTGACCCCCGAAGGCACCGTACCAATCCTCACAGTTGGTTGCTGTGCGACAAGAGACCAAACAAAGGCGCAAAAAGCATCATCAGGATTTTGTGGGGTACTGTTATGGGCGTAAAAATCGACGATGAAATCGTGCAGTCTAGAAACATTGCAACCTGGGCAGAGAAATGAATAGGTATAAAGCAAAGGTAAATTGACACAAGTGGGATTCGAACTCCCGGATGGGACGAATTTTACAAGATGGGATCATGTGATGGGCACATACCTAGGTCGCCGTCAAAGGAAAGCTCGCGAAGGCAGTGGTGGAGGAGTTCGTCCATCGTCAAGGGCAGGGTCGCATATGGGTTTCAGATACTGCTGCCTTGGATGGGAGGACCCGAGCTGACCGGATGCAGAGAATCCTTTCTGCGTTCTTATGAGTGATTGGCGCGACTTGTTCTTGACGTGAAAAGAAGTTATTGCAATGACGACGGGGCAGATAACTTGGAGCGAGGGATCAGATTAGGTTGTGACCCCGAGTCACAACGCGTCACAATCGATTGCACTCCAGTTTGCTCAACGGAATGACGCTGTTCATAATCTAGTATTACGAATTGTGGTAGTAGATAATACATATGACAAATGCAGAGAGAAGTGTTTGTGCCGGTGATAAGTACGTAGCCATGATGAAGAGGCTTTTTGAGTCTACAGTGAGGATCCCGAGTCATCTAGGCGGTTGTCCCAAACAAACAAAGAATAGGAGAGAATAACGATAAAGGGCTCTACGGATGTGCCGCCTGCATTTCTCGCTCTTCCCACAGCCTTCGTAGGACATCAGTGAAACCCAGTTTTCCGAGTTGCGCATTCTGCTCAAAGCGTTGTACCAGCCAGCCTTCTAGCCTGTCTGCAGCTGTTCTCCAGAGCGACATTCGTGCTTGTATTTCTGCGGTTTGGTAGAAACTGGTTCGTGAAGGGGACATGGGTGAGTATCGTATGCGCTCAAAACAGGTGGCGAATTGTGATAGGGAGAGGTTGACAGAAGTGATGGTCGCATTCTGCGTCGAAGGGTCGATGAAGGATATTTCCCGGACGAAGGCATCTTCTGAACCGCCAAAGAACTGTGATGTTATGATTATGAAGAACTGATTTGAGTGGGCAAGAATCGCATTCCGCACCTTGACGATCCAGGTCGGGGCCTTCTGTTTACAACCCAAGATACGCTCCGTCCTAATAATTCCAGTCTTCGGGTCGACAGAGCGATCAACGACGTCTATGCTGACGACGTGAGAGCATTTGGGATTTGGGTATTTGTGCCACATTCCAATGACCACATGAGACCACGGATGCCTAAGGACCCAGATATCAAACAACCGGACATTCGAAAGGAGCGGTGCTCACTCATAGCTAAATGCTTGCGAAAAGAAATGCATTGGAAAAGAATACGGGTATCGATGTCCCAGAAGTAGTGATACAGGTGAAAGGAAGAGACTGAGGATATGGAGGTCTGTGAGGACCGAAGGCTTGATGATTTACACCCGGTGGCCACTTGTGACTTTTTTTCACCCTGTCACAATTCACGTAGTCGTCAGGGTATCTGCCGGAATAAACCGGAACAGGACATTCGCCTAACTTGGTACAAATTCCGTAAATTGGACTTTTTGTGATGTAGCCCGCTGAAGACCGCGATCGTACTACTGTATCTCAGTCTTTCCAAGATTCACCTTCATTCTAGTGAAGAACTGAGCTTTCTCCATGGACGGATGTCACCGTGTCGCGTTGGGTATATGCATGTGGTTTTATTTGGGATGTCATTTCTGTATGTCAGTGACTTTGATTGCCGCTGAATAACAAGAATAAATTGGGCTGTTTGAAAAGCCAGCTGTGAAGTCTATCTTGTCGACTACACCTCGAAAGCACTCCAAACTTCAACTAAGCCATCCGTAAGTTTTGTCAGCGTAGCCCATCGAGGGAAGAACTGCAAAGCCTCCTCATACGCTGGGATCTTGCTCTCGATGCCATCGTTTAGCCCCACCCTTCCACTTTCGTACTCTGACCATCCACAGGCAACCCTCCCTTGAACTTTCTGCGGTGGTTCAACGAAGACAACATCAATCACAAACTCTCGATCCCATGTTCGACTCCAAACTCTCAACTCAGTCATTCCTTCGCCCCTTTTCGTCTCAAATCCTTCGTATCCTTTTTGCACGTCAGATCTACCATCAACAACAGACCATTTAGCTACTTTGGCGTTATCGAAATAAACTCGGCACGCCCGCGTATTGATTCCCTGGATCCAGATGCGCCTCGTGTCAGACGATAAATTTTGTATTCTGCTGTGCAGCCACGGGTTGCGGGTCAGAACTTGAGCATATTGTGCAATGTCTGCGTTGTATCCGTGGAAAGATACGTTCTTCCCAGGCGATGGCAACATATTATCCCCGGAAGACCAGCTACACCTGGAAAGCTCCTTGCGATCATCGTCTCCAATGCATTCAACTCTGCTGTTGACAGCCGAAGGTAGCGCGGGCACAATCATCTTCTCAAGGTAGTGCGGAAGGCCTGTCAGGTAAGTCGTCAATCGTGTTTTGAACTTGACGCTAGACGTATCGACAACCTCCTGTGTCAACCAGGGCGCGATGATCTCCACTTTTTGCTGGAAGAACACCTTCATCGGTGTGTCGACAGAGAAAGGGAATCCGTGCCTTGTGGAGAGTATTGAGGTTGGAGAGAAGAGCATACCCAAAAGTCCGGATGTGTAAGCCACAGAGATCACAAAAGCTATCAATACAACTCGGAAGAGAGTTTGCGGGCTATTAGCATGTTGAAATGGACACGCAAGTGGGAGAGGCACGGCACGAGGGTAAGAAGCTATGAAGGGAGCCAAAGGTAGGATCAAGAGAGTCGCAATAAGCGACATCCCCGCGTAGACTACAAATGCTTCGTTTAGCAGATAACGGTAAAACTTACGAATTGACACTTGCCAATCCAGACTGGTCCGCCATCGACAATCCCCTGGGGCATAGCACCAAGTAAGATTACACCGACATGGGAAACAAGAGTAACTGGGATTGGAACAACAAGTATTAATTGAATGAGCCAAATTACGCTCCGATGCCCATCGCCTTCGGTATTGATTACAGAAGAGAACCGTCGTATGAGAGGTGTGGATTCAGTTGGTTGCTGATCTTCTCTAGGTTCGGCTGTCGTTGAGGCCTCGTTCTGGCATTCCTGATCGCGCTCACTCAGTATTACATCCACACCACCAATCAGCCAGCCTAAGAAAGCACAGGCAGTGAAGGCAGTGAAGAGGTACGTGCCGCCAATTGGGAGAAATAGAGTGGTAACCAAGAGAAGCAGGTAGTATAACACCAGAAGTTGTAGAAGTAAAGCGTTCGGACTGGACGTCGACAAAAGGTGGCCATGCAGGAAGGGAAGTGAAGACGATGTGACGAACAGAGAGAATATCATATACGCCAAGAAAATTGCTGATCCTGTGACCACATATGGCGATGAATAGATAACCTAGCAAGTTATGATTAAGGCTATACCCGGATCAACGACCTGTGCTCACATATTTATTTGACGTCAGATGAACCAGTACGAACACAGCTTGCGAGGCTACGACCACTACGAGGCCGATCCAAAACCTGATCCAATCGAGTTTGAGTTTTCCTTCACCCCACCACACACGATAGAGGATGCCTGCGCGACTGGTTCGAGTCACAGCAAGTCGGCGCCAAACAAGCAGACCAGTTGTTACCACCGGTACAGTCACCAAAAGAATAATATTGACAGTCTGCATAGCAGCCAGGGGAAACATCACCATGACTTGTCCAAACACTAGCGGATGAAAAACTTAACGTCGCAAAACCAGCAAAAAAGGAATCATAAAGCCGACGTACGATCGAAGTAAACGACATCTCCGGAAGGCTCGCTGTTATCCTGGTCCAACAATGCGCGTCCAGCAGCATCAAGAGCTTCCATCATGCTCCAGAGAGCACATGTACCATCTTGAAGGAACGGGATCGTATCGTACTTCGTGTGATAGTAGCTTCGGCCTCTGTAAAAGGCAAGATCCAGACCTTGCATACCTCCACCTTCAGCATAGACAGCATAATCAGTTCTAGAACGAATGACCCCGCGGGAAAAGGCGTCGGCAGCTAGGATTGTTCCATGTGGATGAGATACATATTGAAAAGCACGTAGAGGCTTTGTCGAAGTGCCTCGGAAGAGGATCGGACGACTTCATGTTCGAGGGTGTCAAAGTTAAGAGCGTTCAAATATGCTTGAAAGATGCACACCTTCCAAAACCTGCACCTTCAAGGTTGAGGAAAGTTCTTGTCAGATTGCACCAAGGATGCTCAAGAAACCTATGAACGTTAATCGTTATATATCGAACATGATACTATTGCGAGCACATCACGTACACATGTGCTCCATTCAAACCGTCTTCCTCGCCGTTATTAAAATTGAAGATAGCAGTTCGCCTATTTCTTGTCTGAGCCACCTTTTCTACCATTTGCAACATCGAAACTATTGCCATTCCATCATCCGTCGCTCCACTTGCAGTCGAGACCGAATCGTAGTGCGCCGAGAACAGAACCGCACCATGGAAATCTTCCGCTGTCCCATCAACTTTTACCAGGATGTTAGTGCCTTCAAAGTAGGTTTGTTCATAAGACGCGTTCGACACGCGATCATCAACCACATGGACATGTGGGTATGCCGCAGCTATGGGATTTAATCGTTCCAGTAAATATGCATGGACGAGATCGTTTGCATGCGAGTTGAAGGGGTGTGGACGTGCGGCTATGATGTGGAGGTCCTGCCATGCTCTTGAGAGGTTGAGACCACGTTGATTGTCGGGTTCCGGGAGGTTAGGAGGTTCATTTGTCTTCAGAACGGCCACGAAAACGAGCAGGTAGATGGTGACAACAGCTGTTGTACCGTACATTAGTTGCCACGGGTACATGTTAAGTGGTGAAGCGAGAAGAGGAGAGTGACCAGGCGGCTTGCAATTGGTTTAGGAGTCTTCTTCCCACTAGGGGAATCCAATGTCCACAAGTGCATGAGCGAACCTTTGAGTCTGATTGGTCCAGTTGAACGAACTTTGAAAGCGTTGGACGTTCAACGTTGAACCTTCAGATTGGATATCTTGCAGACCAGTAGGCAGGGTCTGGGCTTTCTGATACAACCCATTCAGCAGTCCGGTAATGCAGTGTAGCGAGTTTATCTGAAAGGATTCACAGGAAGGTTGTATGTAGTCTATTGTCGACTCATTTCGATACTTGGATGAATTTGTCTCAGTTGTACTCTCGTGCACCGTGACGATCACTGATGACTGAAAATCATCCAGGCTTATGGACGTTAAAAACATGCACGTCTTTGCAATGGACAAATTGACACTGATATTACAAGAAGTCAAGATCTCAATGACTATTGTCACCCCGCGATTGCCTTGAGCTCTGTAAGCCGTGCCCTCATTTTCGGCCTGCCATTGTTACCCACAAAGTCAGTTACAACGAAGAGGATGTGGCGAAAGATGCTCACACTTCGAGCAACTTCGTTTCCAGACTTTGCTTCTCTTCTTGAAGGGCAAGCCGTCTCTCTGCATCTAACTTGGTGCTGAAATAAATAAAAACGCTTAGCCCAAGCTAACTAGAGATGTAAAAATCACACGAACAATACGTAGCCTCCTTGTCCGTCATAGTGTAGAATCAATGCATGATATTTCCAAAGGGATGGTCGATGCGACACGGTGAGAAGTGTTATACCCAAGCGCGTTGCATGGTCCATCATCATCCCCTCCATGTCTGTCGGTACAAGTGACGTCGCCTCGTCTAAGATTGCGTACTACGGCGCGTTGTGAACTTTACGCACTGCAATATCAATGAAAGAACGAACGTACTCGTGGATTGTGATAGAATAACCTCGCCCACGCAATCTTCTGCTTGTCTCCGCCGCTCAACGCATCTCTCCATTCCCGCGTAACATCCCAACCACCTTCCCTCTCAACTATGCCGTCCATTCCCACGACAGCAAGAATTTGAAGTAAGTCATTGTCCGTAACACCGCCTGTGAAATCATCAGCATTCCCAAGGGGAAGGGACAAAGCTAATGACCACTTACGAGCTTCCATTTCCACATTAGAGTGTGGGTATATGACTTGATCACGAAGGTTGCCAAGCGACAGATATGGCCGCTGTGGAATCAGAATAAACTGAGAGGCGGGAGGTTTGCGGACAACCCCGCCATAGACGGGCCAGAGGCCTCCAAGTATACGGAAAAGGGAAGACTTCCCACAACCTGAGGAGGTAATAAGCACCATGCGACAAGTGCTGTGATCCAAGTCTTACCATTGGGTCCAACGATGAGGAGGTGTTGCTGTAGAGTGTGTACCGTCGGATTAGCATAACAGTCCGGAAATTCAGAGATACGAACCGCAGATTTCACTTGGAAGCTCAGGCTCTTTACCAGGACGTCTCCGTTCGGAGTAACTATAGGTACGTTCTCGAATTGAATATCATCTGATTCAATGATTTGTCCATGGCCACACAAAACTTTGGAATTTAATAAATTGCCGAATGAACACAAAAGATACTTACTGTTCACATTCTCTCCAATGGTGGCGCTGCTGACTAAAGCCTTCTCAAATTTTCCACTGCGAACGTCTTTCATGGTATCAAGAAGAAGGGACACCCGAGCTGTGTAACCAGCCAGCTCAGAAAGATCCTTGTAGGAATACATAAGACGACCGAAAGCATCTTCGAGGTCATGTTAGATTTCTTAGATTGGAATGTAATGATAAATATAAGATACCTGAAGACGAGAGCAAAAGCCGACGATTGGTGACAAAACCTGGAACATAGTTATTAATTGACAACAATTCGCTATAGAAATACACTAAACCTTCGGTTCGTCCTCCCAGATCAAGACGTGTATCTGGAAGTTTGAGAAAAACGGGTATCGAGCAGAGAACAAGCTGAAGGGTTATATGACATATGTTGAACTAACCGAAAAAGACAGCCGACACTCACGCCATAAGCCCCCCACAACCACTTGATCACACCTTCTTCCACACACCCGAACCACCATCGACGGGTTAATACGTTGTTCTCGTGCCGAAGGACACTGGCGTATTCCCTGTCTAGCAAAGTCTTTTCGGTCTGCTCCCCATTCAAAAATGCAATTTCCTCAGCGAACTCAGCGATACGAGAATGGGTATGACGTAACGACCCTGAGAGTTGAGCTGAGAGCGCTGTGTACATTCCGAAGGATGGAGTCAAACGGCGTACTTGGAACGAAAAACAGGAATTGCATTAGCAGACAGAATTAGACAGACAGGACGATACTGACACATTATTGCAGAAGATTGGACTAAAATGGTGAGAATTAAAAGGCCTTCTGCGCCTACATTCTGCGACAGCTGATAATTATACAATATGACGTCGAGCACTGGCTTTGCCATATTGGAATAAATCACTGCCAGTTGTGTGGAGAACCGTTGTATATCGTGAGTGATCATCCTTTGAGAGCGCGGAGTAAGCCTCGCAGCCTTGAATCGAGATTGACAGGTGACGCAACTGATCAGGGTTCTTTATACGGTCATCCAAATTTGCTGAACTGCATGTAAGTACACCAGGATAGATAGATAGATAGAAGATGACTTGCAGATTTTATAATACGCCTTCCCATCAGGACCCTCAGCCTCCTCACCTAAGTACTGCTTCATAACCTCCCTAGTCAATCGTGTCCGGTATGCAATTGCCAGTTTATTCTGAATGTAACTCAGCCAACTGTTCGTCCAGGTAGCTGGAACGGCGACAAGCAGCCAACGCAGGATATTCAAGAAAAATTCTTTGGTACGAGCACGTACGAGACTGGCCACAATTCTATATATCGAAGGATCAGAATGTCGGGTTCACAGGTCGAATAGAGAAAGATATAACGTCGGAAGTTCGGACAGAATGCGATAGGTATTGTTGACACATTCCATGAGGGCGAACAAAGCGTGACAAGAAGAAAACACCTACTTTCCGTCGAGTGCAGCCACATAGAGAGAAATTGCCGTTCTAAAGACTAGTAGACTGGAATGCATAACCAAAAGTAACGCTTCCTTAGATCGTATACTTGGAATAACTATACGGAGAATCGACGAAAGTCGTTGGTAAAAAAGAGCATCGACCTGTTCACAACGTATGTCAGGTTGCTGAATCAAGTAGTTACGCAAAGATATACCGCGACACGAGGGGGTTTCCCAGTCTCATCCTGTTTATCACGCTCATTTGCTATGCTTTTGCTCTTTCCGCCGGCGGAGCTTGACGAAGGTGGTCGTGATACAAGCCCACGATACGTCGTCGCAAGCACATAGACAACAAATGAAATGTTGAGCACTCTTTGGACCAAAGGGCGATGAGCCGCATAGACATTCGCGAACTTCGCGAGGCGTTCATTGAACGATTTGGCATGTGTTGAGAGTGCCGTCATGTCAGTCCCTCGCCGGTACATGAGGGTCCTACTAGGGTCAAAGTTGGTTAAGGTAGCAAGTTTAACTGGGAGCGTGGCGCGAGTAATTGCTCATTCAGGGGTCATCACAAGTAGTAGCCCATGTGAAATTGGTGGTATCGATTGACGCAATATGGATCTAATCTGATAATCAACATATCTATCTTAGAACTAGGGTCTAGATTAACTTGGCATCCTGAACCCAACGCACGACCTCGCTCCAATCCTTGGTTCGCGTCAATGGCGCTCCTTCAGGTATTGTGACAACTTCGTCCTTCCAGAATTCTCTTCCGCCTTCTATTTCCAGACGCAGATCAAACGATATTTCATCTTTAGCATCCTGTGGACCTGACATCCTTTTGTTCCATTCGTAGTTTCCGAATAAAAGGACTTGTGTCGGTTCCTTGTGTGTAGCACATTGCAGGGCATTTTCAATAGAATCATCTATCAAGAGAACTGCCTTCAGATCTGCGCAAACCTACGGGTCGATCAATTTTGTTTTGAAAATACTTCCACTTCTTGTCTCTGACCTGTGCCTTGCTGAGTTTTGTTACAAGCTCGTGCCCTGTTTTGTGGGCATCCTTGAACTGCCCAGTACAGATAATATTCTCGAAAAGACCTTTGAGTGACATTAGAATTCATGCTGCCTTTACATTGACATTGAGCTCCCACCTGGAAAGTGTCTGTTCGCCCACTCCCAACTCTCATCTGCTTTGTCCTCCGCTCTAGCCGTTACGATCACCAATCTAAATCCCATGTTTTTCAATGCTTGTACTCCTTCTCGTGCGCCTGGAACAACCTTGGTCTTGAAAATCAAGTCTGTTGCATAGAATTTCTCCACTTTAATGAATGTTTCTGTTGGTGTTCCCCAAAATGGATTCTTGAGTGTGGCATGAGCGACACATCTACACTGGTGTACCCGAAGTCGTATACCTTCCAATAGTAGTAATCTGATAATGTTTCCTTCATGTCGATCAAAAAGAGATAGAATCAAGATTCTCACAGTAGAACACCGATGTATCCATGTTCGTTCCGTAGTGCGTATTATGCCCTAAGAAAAGCTCGGTCGAATTAGTGCATTAAAGAAGATGTCCCTCACAATCCGCGACCATTTGATTCGTCTGGCTGAGGACATCATCAAGGTCGACTGCGATCACAGGCCCGCTGGAAGTTGAAGGTGGGTATGATGATATGAGCTTTTGCAGTGTAGCTTTCTCAGCCTGTTCTTGTTGTTCAGGCACTTCATCGAAATCTGCATGCTCTCCAGATGGGGATTCAAGCCGCTGTCGAGAGCCAGCAGCAGACATTTGAGAAGTAATTATTGGTAAACTCGATGATAGTTGCGTGTGAGATCGATCAAACGAAAATCAAGTCAGTGCTAAATACATAATGACACCATGCTTAAATGGTATTTGAACAGCCGGTACTTAATTTTATCAACATCTTCACTCTAAACAATGCGGGAGACCTGAGCGAGTTATCAAAACTTGGACTGACTTCGGTGGCACACGAGATGATGCACACCTTTCCGGTTTCAACATGGTAAATCCAACCAGTCACTGTGGTATCTTTGAGGACCAAGGGATGCTCCTTCAAGAACTCGACGTCCTCCTTGACTGATTTTTCGAGGTCTGAGAACTCCAAAAAATGGATCTGGTCAATAGCCTGGGCAACAGCTGTATTTTCTGGGTCCGCCTCTTTTACGATACGGCGGAGATGTTCAGTAGTGAATGTCAACATTCCACATCCAGTATGGTGGAAGACCGCGATTTCTCGTGTGCCAAGAAGCCGCTGAGAGATGACGATACTCCGGATAGCATCTTTCCTGAGATGTGAAAGATATTCGTGAGAGTGGTCCGCGTATTCTCAAGGCAATCACTTACGCACAACCTCCTGCATTGCGAATTACATGAGCATCTCCGAGTTCGATTCCCAGCTGACTCGCTGGTCTATGGTGGTAAACTTTAAATTCACATCCAACGAATAACAAAGTCGAAATCGCACTCGACACGAGCGTCTATACACGTCACTATAGTTGGAGTCGTGAGTCACCCTCATAATCATCTTTGAGATGAGATAGTACCGACCAACGATATAATGCTTTGCCGGTGGTAAAGTCAATCCGCCCTTGTCGAAATTCGCAGCATATTGTTGATTGCGTTGAGGAAACTCGAGATAGTTAGACATGATAGCGAACGGGAAGTTATCAGGGACATGGCGCGCTATGAGAACAATTTCAGCTGATGATTTTCAATGGTAGTACACGACTGTGGGTATTTTTTCTAGAATTTGAGACTTGTAGACATGAAATCGAATGGGATGGAGGGCATGTGACAGAGTTAGGCATCGGGCATCAATCAAGGCCAGATACTACTAAGAGGCTAGCATCAATCCAAGACCAGATTATATGTAGGACCATGTGATAACGTCAAAGTCTGCCATGATGAACTCTCATGCACCGTGCTTGGCTTGTGGTCGAAGAGATCACGAGGGTCAACATTCAGTGAGGCCGACGTCACAAACGTGGACTTTGTGACAGCACACCTCTGCAAATGACCTCGGTGCAAATTAGGACGCTCTCAGCCCCTCCAGACATCCTCAGAATTCACAAGAAATCAGTGGCTTCCCTCAACACGCGCTTCCAATGTCTAGACGACCTCGACAAACTCGAAACTCTGGTGCTTGAAGCCCAACAGTGCAATGATGATCTCCAAAACAAGGTGCGTTTTCAATGCTCGTAGACACAGAAGGTTTACTTAGTACTCTGGCAGTTTAGTTCTCTTTGTCTCGGTCCAAGATAGCAGCTTTACTCGCAGATACCCGTGTAACCGCCGAAACACACATCTACACCGCGCAAGAACTCTCGCTCCTGCGGCATTCCCTGACGGATGATCTCACCGAGCTCTCACAAGAGTTAATATCTACTCTTTCAGAAAGCGAAAGCCATTCTACGCTCCTTGAGGATATAGAAACGCTGCATCGTAATTTGAGGGAGCTCCAGAGTGTAAAGGGCTATGTCCAGATCATAGAGCATGCTCTTAGATTAAGGTGAGAGATGGGTGAATAGTCTTGTTTGACATCTCCACTTATCTTCTTCCTAGCCAACGTTCAGCGGAGCAAATTCGTAGCGCGAAGCTAACACTTTCCACGGCCTCTCTCAGCGAATATCAAGCTTTACAAGCATTTGTCAAGAAGGTTTCTGAGGTCTGCTCTAAAGTGGAAGACGATTCCAGTGACCAGACATTGAATTTGGTTTCCTTCGTGAAGGATGTTCTCGAGAGAACATGGACAAAAATTCAAGACACTCTTTCAGGGTAAGTTCGATGTTGAAATCGTCAATTCTCGGCTGAACCAGGACAATTTGACAAGACATCTGAATGCGAGCGCTGAAAAGATTGGTTGGCCTACCAACATTGATTATCCATCAGCTTCCGTGGAAGATAGGGCTGAGTTTGAGCACGCGTTCCGCAACTTGTTGAGGCTTCAATATTGGTAAGGCGTTTGCTTCGAATGCTGGGTTGTTAAACTGAGCATCAAAGCCCAGGGGTGAAAAGAACCATGATCAGACCATCCATGTTTCTGCGAAGAGAAGCGGTCTGTACCCTCTGCAAACACTGGTTCACCCCATAGCTCTGAGGTTCAAGTACCACTTCGACAGTCCAAGACAAACAAACAGATTGGACAAGGTATCTCCATCACCAATATATATTAGAAATCATCTAAACCATAGATGTTAGCCTGAATGGTACTTCACACACGTCCTCAACGTTGCCCACGAACATCGAACGTTCATGGAAACGGTCATACAAAGGCTACTGGACTCATCGGATTATCGTAACATAAAAGCTTGGGTAATTTCTTAATCTTGTAGATTGGTTCGGGTACTCAAACATTCACCAGCACGAATTTACCTACCTATTACTGCCATTACTGTCCCGTAAGCTCAAGCATACGGTTCCAGCGCTCCTTACACGCCCTTCCCTGCTGGCCCATACGATTTATCAAGCACTCATCTTCGATGGCGCTCTTGTGGATCAAGGGTTCGTCGTACAGGAGACATCCGCGCCCCAACAACTTGACCCCGAAGGAAGATGGGAGGGAGTAAGCGGAACGATACTCGGAAATGCCGAGTGGTTCGAAGCATGGTTAAGAGGCGAACAAAATTGTACGTATCTTCCTTGGATGAGATCTTCCGTGACCTCAGTTTTTCTTTCGTATGTAGTTGCAGAACAGCAATACCACGAGATTATTAGTGCATCTGATGCTTGGCTCATGACAGGTGCTGAGCAGGAGCAAGATGATGCCCCTGTGGAACTCAAAGCGACCCACTCAGCCCGTAGAATATGTTCATTGATCGAACAAGTCACTGGTAAATCAAGTCGGATCCGAGCTTTTTCTTTACACCTTAAATCATACAATATCTTCCAACAGATCGGTATTCTCCGTTGCCTCGGCCAATGCAATGTATCAGTTTTTTACTTTCCGTGCAACTGCCTCTATTGAATTCCTATCACGGCCGGATTTCTGCTTCTCTCGATGCTTTCGAAACTTTATCATCTGCCTTTGTCCGAGCTGTTCCTGGCGCCCTTGGCGTCAGCCTAGGGAAAGAGGATGGTCGCGTTCATGTCGATAACAGGGGACTTACTAGTGGCGTTGAGGGAGTCCAACGATTGTGCAAAGCTCTGCTAAGCGCTAAATATGTTGAACGGATGATGCGCGGCTGGGCTGAAGAATTGGTAAATGCTCTTCCAGATATCTGTGGGCAGTGCTGAACTAAGACCGAATAGTTTTTTGTTGAATTATGGACGGAGATTAACCACAAGGACGAATTACGCAACAGAGCATTGGCAAGTCCTTTGCTACCCGATCCCAAGGCTGAAAAGGACGAAATTCCTGAAGACACTCTTTTCGATGAAGCCCTTACCCGTTATGACTATCTTGTCAATCGAGCGGAGGGTATGGTTGTTCAACAAGTCAGTGGTGAAATCGAGAGTCTACTCAAAGTTCATTTCTCAACTTTGTCGTAAGTGAAGTTGTTCCTCAAATTGCTGCACCTCATAATAACAGTCCTCTCTCTTAGACCCACACCTGGCTCACAGTCTGATAATGCTGATGAAATTAGTTTGTCTCAGACATTGTTGGCACCTATGGCACTTCTTTCATCTCATCTCACGTTCTTGCGAACGAGCATGTCCCAAGCTACCTTGACGAATTTTTACCGGAGAATTACATCGAGATTGGCTGATCATATCTTGCATCGACAAATTCTCTATCGCAGCCGGTTCGATCTGGCAGAAGGCAAAAACATCCGTGCCGAATGTGAGCTATGGGTTGAAACTTGCCGGATTGCGTTAGGTGGGGCTCTTCCAGGCGGAAGAGCAAGAATCGATGCTCCATGGACAAGGCTACTCCAGGCAGCGAGCCTGGCTAGTGCCGAAGGCGATACATGGACAGCCGTAAACAGCGTCGCATTTGATACACAGATCGATGACTGGGATGCTGTGATGACGCAAGCGATAGGTCCCATTGAAATGGGTCGTGAGGAAGTCTTGCGGACCCTTCGGCGCAGGGAAGACTGCGACTATTAATAACCTTAGGTTATTGCTCTACCGAATTCCATAAGGTACGTATCAGAGATTGAAAACGGTTCTTCTACGACTCAGAATCAACTAGGGATGTAGTATTATACCTTGTAATTAAATATGACGATTGTAAACGAGTCCATAAATGAGGGTGAATCATTGTCTGTCTACCACAAATTCACTATATCATTCGTTAAGGATCACTTCTCGGTAAACATTGGATCCGAACTGCCAACAGCTCAACATCAATATCCACAACGCACACTCATTCCTCAGACCCCCTGCGAGACTGTGTGGGAAATGGAGGTGTCGCTCCTTCATGAACACGCGCTGCAAACCTCGTATGTTCCCTGACTCCCATGAAAGGATCATTGTTTGCAATCAACTAGACTAGTCAATTGATCGTTGACGGCGTCTGCCGGTGCTCACCTCAACTGCCAGGCTTGCAAACGAGAAAAACGCAATGGTAGGAGTTTCCCCATTCAATACTTCGGGTGGTCTTAATTACCAAAAAAGGATCAGCACTAGGGAAAGTCGGAATTATTTAGCTGGAGATCATACTGGAAGCACGCCAGTCCTCACTGATCACACGACGACAGCAACAGGACCTCGCTATATTGAAAAGCGAGTCAAAATTCCCGTATACACAGGGAATGCGGGACGAAAGGAAGAAAATAATCATATCTCGCTGGCGGACGGAAGCAAAATAGCAGCCCAAAATAGGGGCAAATAGTATCGTAAAAGGAATGTAGTAATTGTAGGCCCAAGTACCTACTATTCGGATGTTTGATCGAGATCCAAAATCACTGAGGAAGAGCGTTCGAGTTGTCATCCAAGAGAACATGGTTCTAGTTGAGAAAGTTCGTTGAGATCACGAGTTTTTCTTTAACGTTGATACCTCTACGCATGCCCTGAAGATTTCCATGAATGATAGGAACAGAGTCCGAAAATGTGCAATTCGACCCTACAAAGTTTAAAGAATTAAGTTACCTGACTGAACGTGGAATGCGTACATCTCAGCACAATTTCCAATCTACACTATTTATTATGCACTGATCCATGTTTAATAATCGGCGTCGGGATGAGTGTGCAGGCAAGCACGAACGTCCCTGTACTCCATCTACGGTAACACTAGGAACGGTAACTCGACTAAAAATTGAGATTGTCAAATCGATCGTTGCTTTTGCGAATTCAAAGGTCAGAAATCCGATGGGTCCCTCGTTACCTATCACACTGACGCCCTCATAAGGAAGTACAAATCAACAGAGCTCAGGCTAAACCGCTGAGCAAAAACTGCGAATCCATGTCTCAACCAGCACAAGTCAAATTTTCAGAGAATTCATGGCAGACGCGGAGGGCCTCGCTCCCGGCATTTCGTATCATACGTATTGCCTTGAAGTCATTGACAATCATCCAATATTTGTCAGGTCTATCATGGCTCTGCGTTCAACGTGACTGCGTCGTCTGATGATGTCAAGTTGCTCTATTTATGAACAATCGATGAGGTGATATCTTGCAAGTCAATGATATTCATGATATGCAGCACAATCAGACCCGATACACCTTCCAGGCTTCATCTAGTTTACTGCTGAACGCTTGGATAGAAATTTCCATTTCTCTTTTCTAGCGGAGCCAGGCCCACTTTTTCATCTCAGTCAGCTTCAAGGGGTTAAGGGGTTGAAGAAGCGCGCAACTTGCGGGAGACTCCATTTTGAAGGCTGATATCAACAAAACTGACGTTAAGAAGCTCCTATACGATTCCCGTGCGGGCGAAACTTGAGGACGCGCATAGCGACGTGGAGCTTATAAGTAATCGCTAAGATCTTGGAAAAGCCTTCCTATCATATGAATTTCCCTATCAGAAGACACACCGAAAATCCATGGGATTTGCAGCAGAGGTCTGTGCTGCGAATTTCTCAAGAATTAACCATCTCTTCATGTCCTCATTAGATTCAGTGGACAGATTCGGATCGAGATCCAAAACTAACGTAAGCTCGCAGAGAACTTCGTTAGGTTCTTTGTTCCTATGAAGGGCCTTACCTTCCCCACGTAATTGATTCCTCTGAGCTTACTCTATTATACGGGCAACCACTTCGCCCAGGCGCGGACCCATTCCTATACAAAAGATAGAGAAAAATGGAGGACAGTTGCGATTAAGAAATTGAGGTTTGAAGGGTATATCGATGATGTTATCCAATATCTCGGTCTGGTACTACTTGTATTCCTCAAGTGTCACGCCATTTTGAGAATTTTTAGCGTTTTACTCATGAAGCGGAGCTATGGAATAATTTTAATCACCGCATTGTTACAAAATCATTAGGCTGCTGTCGACCTCACATCACCAGCCACCCTACACCGAAGTCTGCCATTTATGATTTGAAAGGATGTAGAGCTCTCCTCTTATGTTACATAAAGAATCCAAGATACGCTCTATTCGGTTATTCATAAATATTCCTGTGAACATTGCCAATTTAGACTTGTATGTAAGGATGCAAACCGATTCCAGTACAAAACCGGACATTTCCTCACTTTCAATTCGAGAGATGCAACAACATTACACTGAGATTCAACCAAGGGAAGTAGCCAGATATAACTGGGATTTTTGAGCGATTTGAAAGGGCGTGAGTGAGGCAGTCAAGGTGCAGTGTGCCGAAAGACCATCAAGAGATTGGGTTGATCACGACAACCTGGAGAAGGTCGAGGCTAGTTCAGACTTGCTTCAGACTGTCACTGACATGAATACTTTAATCAGTATCGTTCCACAGCAACTGTACTAAGCAAGTATACATAGCACTATATACATCCCAGACAACAAACATCACTCTGAATATTGATCACATTACTCCCCCTATCTGAACTGAACATTTTGACTTAGGTACTCGGATTTCCACAGCAGATGGGAGAGATGTCCGTATGATAAAATCCACTTTTCTGGTCTTCAAGTTTCTTGACATTATGGGAAGCAAAGGATAGGTCAGGTGGATGTCCTTACCAATCGTGGGTGAGAAGTGGGGCAGATAGAAGGCGAGTTAAGAATCATGATCAGAGCACTGATTTGATGTGCACATATTACTCTGAGATGCAGAAGGGGAGCATTCCGAGCTATGTTAAGGTTTGAAGCTTGGGTCTTACATTGGGTTATACTGTAAGATTACGACCGAGTGTTCGTGCGTCATGGAGAGAACGCTTTTGGTGTCCGTCACGTATCACAGCTGCAAAACATCAAGTACTGGGATAAAATCCTCAAAAAATCTTTTGGGCCGGGCGCTCCGCGTCATATTTAGGGGGTGTGAAACACCATAGTCACGCCCCTGCGAACACTTGGTCGTAATCGTTACAGTTAAGAGTATCAATCTGAGTATATGTGGGTCTTGCAGCTGCCGAATTAAGTAGTGTCTACTTGATTGCTCGAGTTTTGGGGAGAGTTGATCAATTGCCGAGTATGCTCCAATATCTCATCTAAAAGTTTGCCATACGACACCGTCGTTGCTCTATATTATTACTATCTCTGCGAGTCTACATCTACACCATCTTAGAGCGTCATACATACAGAATAAGAGATCCAATGAATTTTTTTTTGAGCTGTTTTGATTCTTTTCTACTTTCTGGGTTTTCCGAAACTTGCGCGAACACTTGAAGATTCTATGTATTCTCGGGAAGTGGTTTTCGATGCTAGTCCATAGACTATTACCAAACGCGGGTAGGCACGGTATGAACATGTACTTTTTTCTTTCTTTCCTGGAGTAGCGTTCCTAGGGGGAGGAGCACGCGATAGTCGTTCCCTCCCCACCCGCTGTGCTGAACACCCGGGGTCGCAACCAGTTTATGTGTGGGACTACATGAACGTATACTTCGAACCAATGATTGACCAAAAGTAGGTGTACCGTGGCATATCCTTACCGATGTCCATAGCTATTACTCAGTGTAGGTAGATATCACAATAGTCAATAGAATACATCATTCTAAAGATACACCAGAGCTGAGATCCGTTTGAGAACACACCGAGAAGCAAAAGCGACGAATCTATCATCTTTAATCATATCTTGTAAACGATCCCATCGCTGATCATCAATTCCTCGTTGTCTTGCATTACCTGACAAGCCTCAGTGGCTTCTGCTGTCCCGAAGAGATTGCCAGTCGGCAATCCCTCATTGACGAACTTCAGAAGGTCCGTTAAGAAGATCTGCTCATCATCCTGTAACAGCGTTGCGAAGATGCTAGCTAATCGAGATCGGAAGAGCTGTAGTCTGGTTGAAGAGGTAAGATCAGCGCCGTCAAAGAAGGTTCCAAAATGTGACAAACCTGTCCGGACGAATCTTTCCTTCGCTTCCCGGGCCTGGAATCACTGAAGTCTGACTGGTACCCATCTGACCATCTTGACTCTCATCTCCCCAGACGGGATCCTGAATTGGTTGGTTGCGTGGTGTTGAAGGAGCATTGTGTGGAGGCATCATCATCCTTTCCACCGGAGCATCCATCTCATCGTCACTTTCATCACTTGCGTCTTCAGATCCATCTTGGTCTTCATCTTTCCGAGCAGCGCCACCATCATTCAACTTTCGCTTCTTCCTCCTTTGCCTTTTGGGTACTTCCTTGAATAACGCGAACCGCATAATTTCCTCGGCTTGTTTCGCATCGGTTTCCTCAACTTTTGGTGATAGACGTGCCTTTGCATGTGCAGTCGCAAGACGTATTAGTGTTTCAAGGGTACGAGCTGTCAGAGGGGAGGTCTGAACCCAAATGACCATTTATCTCTCCAATCTATTCAGCATGCAATAGCACATACCTTCTTGTTGTTGCCTTCCAAATCAACGTTACGCAAGGAGGCATACACTTGAACAATGTGGTCTGCAGCACCCTTTGTTAAGGCAGGAGCAGGTTTACTCTTTGCATACTGGATGTATTTCTTGACAAAAGGTATACTGAGAATGTCTTTCTTCTTCGTCTTGCTACTAGTACTTCGTGTAGTTCTCCCGGATTTCGGGTTTGTCATACCAATATGTAGGAGCGGGTCAAACTTTTCAAAAGGGCTGGTATCAGTGGCATCCCCTTCACCTGCGACGTTAGGACCATCGACCGATAAGGGTTGATCAAGAATATCGTGACAAGGTGTACCTTCTTCAACACCAGGTGGAAGATAACGGTGAGCCCGGAGAACGTGATCAGCAATTTTACGATCGCGCTCTTCTTCGACGTCATCCGTCACGATGAAGAGGAGATCAAAACGTGAAAGGAGCGAGTCAGGAAGTGCGATATTTTTGTGTGGATCCTTATGAATATCATACTGGAACACGGAGAGTTTAGCTTTAAGATGAGTTCAATAAGCGAAAGCAGTGCACCTGTCCATATATAGGATTAGCAGCGGCAACAACGCTGCATCGAGCGTTCAAGCTAGTATGAATGCCAGCCTTCGCGATGGTCACAGTCTGTTGTTCCATCACTTCATGAATAGCCACACGGTCGACATCTGACATCTTGTCAAACTCGTCGATGCATACAACGCCTCGATCCGCCAGCACCATGGCACCCGCTTCCAATCTTCGTTCCCCAGTATCCTTGTCAGTGGTGACTGCTGCAGTTAACCCAACGCCGGAACTCCCTCGTCCGGTAGTGGCTATTGCCAGGGGCGCTGTGCCGAGTACGAAACGCAATAGTTGCGATTTGGCCGTGGATGGGTCGCCAACCATGAGAAGGTTTATATCACCTCGAATATGAGTGCCATTGGGCAAATTTTTCTCGGCGCCCCCAAGTAAAAGCAACAGTATGGCGCGTTTGATGTATTCGTGTCCGTATATAGAGGGCGCCAGAGACTCGTATAGTAGACTGTAGATGTTAGATCGTTTAGACAGTTGATTGATGATCCGAATATCAGTATCAGTGAGTGGTGTTTGGGCAATACCTCCTCCTATCTTCGAAGAGAGAAGGATGATATTGTTCGCAAGGATCAACGACCTAGAAGATGTTAGAAATCAAGAGACTGACTGGCTCATGGCTTACGCACTTAAATGCACCATTCGACCCGCCTCCTACACTCCGATACATACCAACCAACTGAATACGATCACCTGGTTTACATTTGTCAACAAGGTCGTCATCCAGAATGATGTCTGTGCTTCGAGGGAGTTGTCCTGCTGGAGCACGTTCAGGCATCTCTTGGATGCTTATGCGTTGATGATCTTTGAAAACACAAAGCCCATATTCAGTTTGGAGTGGATGTCCATCGTCGTCAGTGTGGGGCAGGACAGAGGATGTAGGAGGAAGGTTGGAAGTGGATGTAGTCGCATCGCGGTATTCGCGTGAAAGGAAGAGGTTCGTTTCAGGGCAGTAGTGGACAGACTTAAGCATCTTGGGTCTAACAAGGGAACATCGCGTAATAATTCCTTCCAAAGATATCATCTTTCCAAGGTGAGCTGCATGCAGCGTCCTGGGACTAATGTGGTGGTCGCCGAAAGAGCCGCTGAAACCAATCCGATAGCTCTTACTGGCGATTTCGTGTTTTTCAGCATCATGCACGCGTTGAACGATGTTGAAAAGCGCGTCTTCAAACGCAGGTAGAAATTCTGTGGGTTGTTTTAAGAGTCCGTCGGCGAATTCGCGGTGATAGTCACGTAGATCGTCGATATTGACAATGAGGCGCGTGTGATCATTGCGAAGCATTCGATAGATATCGTCCTTGTAGTTGTAGATTGGCGAATCGGACTCGAGGAACTCCTCGAATATACGACTACGATCGCGCATCTGATCATCTTGAGGGACAGACTCGTCGAGAAAAGACATAGTGGTAGCAGTCAGAGCAACGCGTTTACCTCGCCTGGACATGATTTCTACACGTCAACACTCAACAACATTCTCACGCCATCTAAATCCAGGGACACAAAATACTGTAATGTTCTTATTCACAACTAAGAGGCTTTTGCTACTAGCACTAGTAGTCAACTACAAATATGGAAAATATGGAAAATCAAGGATAAGGTCAAGAAATTGGAAATATAGTAATCAGGGTTAAAAGACAGGAACAATGGAGAACAGTTAAGAAATAGTGCATAAGCTGAAGGTCAGCTGAACGTCGTTCCCAAAGCCATGGCATCTTTCAAGGACATCAGATCAATAGAAACGTACGATCCTTTTCTGATCACCCACCGACTATGTAGATTATCACCAATCTCGGACACTACCTGCTTCACGCTTCCAGTCCCGAACACTTCCAGCCTCACGCTTCCAGTCTCGAACACCTCCAGCCTCACGCTTCCAATCCCTAACACTGCCAGCCTCGCGCTTCCAATCCCTGACACCATTTGCTTCGCGCTTCAAACCGAAGAGCACATCCGCAGAAAGTTCTTGTGGCGAACGCTTCCAATCCCGGACGCTACCAGCCTCCCTGTCAACAACCTACAGAACAGATCATTCAACTAAAAAGTACCCGCGGAACAATCATACTCACTGTAGACGCAGGTAAGGCAGAGATAGCGGTCACAAAAAGCATAGAAATAATAGCGAAAGAACGTGTGGTAAGGAGCATATCTGTTGCAGAGATACAAGACACTTAATGCCTACTAGTGTGCCCCTGTTCTTATACGTTGGACATGAGAAAAGATCAATCCAAATACAGAATTCCGGTGGTTTATCTGTCTTGTCGTGACGTTCCACATTGGGGAATGGAAGAACCAAAGATGCATCAAAATTCACATGAATTGTTAACGCCTTTGAAATGACCCCATTCGATCTGCCGGACGGCAAAAGCTCCGTTTACCTATTATATCGTTGTCAGCGTGCCCGACATAAACGACAGACGGCGATGATGTCTCAACTGGCTCGGGGAACATGCTTTCGGGAACGACAGGTATCTCGAATAGCAAAAACTTTTTCATCTCCCTCCATCTGCCAAATACAGGCTTCTTCGGTTGTGCCTCGACAGATCGAATCGAGACCAATCGCGAAGGTACTTTTGGCTGCACTCTAAAAGAATTGATCCCCAAAGATGTCGGAGTAATGTTACGTGAGGTATACTGATAGACAAATCTAGAATCGAGATACGAGACCTTCTCAAAACAGACTAAGTTAAGGATCGCCGAGACAGCCTGGAAGGTTGGTTGAGCTATCAACCGCCCATTCAAATTGGCCACATGCTTGTTCATAAGTCGGTGCGTTGCTGCCATCTGCTGGACAGTAGTTTGGGGGTGGTTAGCGGGCATAATGCACATTGGGCTGTTGACCGCAGCTGATCAAAAAAAGCTTTTTTTATCAAAGGTTCTTCGGATTAATGCGGACGGCGAACGCACTCTAGATGGAAATGATCATTGAACAACCGAGGAGCACTGAGCGCTGAGCAGTTTTGACAAGCGAGAATTGTACATGTGGATCGACAACAGATTACGAATAAGAGATGTCATATTTCTATTGATACATACAGACGGGAACTTAATCCTATAAAGATTTTAAGCTTGAGGACAAGCTAAAATGAAATATACGTACCCATAATTTTATAAGACCATCCCAAGACGCTGTGATCACTTTGGACTAGTTGAAAAGTTGAGTTTGACGATAATCACATCATGTCAAAAAAGAATCACCGTCTCGTGTGGAAGCCACTCGTGGGCAATGACAACCTTGGAATGAGCCTTCAATCTTGACTTGATACGCCCACTTTTCCAATCCCAAAAGACGACATTACCCTCCCCGTCGCCACTACTGATCCACTTGCCGTCTGGTGAAAAGCCTACTTGACAAGCGTATCCAGCGACCGAGTGTCCCGCAAACCGTTTTTTGCGATTTTGGCGGAAGTTATCAGTGCTATAAATAAGTATCTGGTTATCAAGCGACTGCGCTGCAAAATACTTGTCTGCGGAAGACTTAGACAATAGACAGCGTCAGGTGTGATGAACTTACTAGATGGGTGTAGGGTGACGGCCGGCATGGAGTGCATGTGTGGTTCCGCAATATATTTGATCACAACGGGGATGTCGAAATCCCAAGCTCTGATCGTTTTGTCGTCGGAGGTTGTCACGAATCTTCGATTCTCGTCGACGAAGGTAATGGTGTTCACGGGGCCAAGATGTTGATCATACTCCTGCGTTATCTCCCCGGAATTCATGTCATACTATAGTCACTGGATGTCAATAGAGCTAGTTCAGGCACTATCAAAAGACGCTCACCTGTATAATTTTCTTGTCTGACATACCAGCCAAGAAAATGTGCTGTTTATCTTCATCTGGGTGGAACTTGACGACATAAGGGATCTTGCCATTACTAAATCTCTTCAGACACTGGCCGGTTTCAGTGTCCCAGAGTTTCATCTGACGATCATAACCACAAGAGAGAAATTGGCGCCCGTCGTTCGAGAAACAAAGGTCTTTCACGGCTTTTGTGTGGCCATGGAATGTGCGTAAACAATTTCCATGCGTGTAAACATCCCAGAGCTGGAAAGGAGTCTGTGAACCACCGTAAATTATAGAAATGTAGGTACGTACCTTGATCTTGGTATCCATAGAACCGCTGAGCAGTAAATGCCCAGTTTGAGGGAAAGTGCGAATAACAGACACGCCTTGGGTATGACCGGTCCAAGTATGTATACAAACTTTGGGAATGAAACAGTCTTGGGAGCCTGCCTCTGCCAGAAGATTGGGAGCTTCTGCAACAGGGGGAGACATGTATGTTCGGCCCTGATAATCAGTCATAGACTTTCCATGGAAAACGGACGTCTCTTGGCCGACAGCACCACGTTTGGGTTTCGCCTTCCTGATGACCGCGGGTTCTTCTTCGTCCTCCTCCTCTTCCTCAGCGCCTTCTTCTGTAACCTCTACTCCAGCTAAAAAGCTCGTCTGCGGCTCCTCTCCTTCCCATGAAGCCCAGGGTCCCACATATGCCCCGTCCCCGTCTACAACTTCCAAATCGCCCTTGTTTTTCCGTTTCCGCTTCAACTCTTTTCGCTGTTCTCTTGTCGCACGGAGCATATCTATTGTAGTAAATCCATTGGCCTGCGCATTCTCAAGGGAGCCCAAGAGAGCAGGGGCATTAGGGTCGACCGAAGGATTGGCTGAATAACCAAGTATGGAGTGCGTCAGGTGTTGTGCTCGAAATGCATGTTCTGTCATTGATTGCTCTTCGACATGACCAGCAAGTGCATTCTGGTTGAGAAAGCGATTACGATCACCGAATGGATTTTGGGGTCCTTGTACAGGTAGTATCATATCATTGAATGGTATGTTGACATTCATCTGAGTGTCTGTAGGTCGCGTTATGAGTGAGGTCTGGTTAAGCGGATCCTACGGCGCCGCTGGTGAGTATCAAACGCGCCATATAACGAGATAAACACCAACTTCTGACAAGACATCAGGTGCAGCTTGGGGTACTTCATTCGAGATCGGAGATGATGCTGTACGAGGTTTCTTAGTTGCCGGTAGAGATGCAAGGTTGAATGCATCTTTTGCTATGACAGCTGGATCTTCATCTTCGCCGGAGGAATATCCAAGTGCTAACGACATGACCGAATTTGAAGTTGGTGTGGCGTGACTCGCCTTGTCCAAACAGCCAACGTGACTGAGTGTCACAAACCTCTCATCCCTTACAACGTTAACTTGCTTGTCATGCATTCGTGATTATATGCTTTAATGGCTGAACGAAACCCCAGCCGACCTTGGACCGAAGAAGAAGGTGGCTAAAACAGAGATTTTTTGGTGTCTTCACTGATAAAGTATCATTAACAAGACTTATTATTGACCAATGCTGTCCAAATTTACGGAGAACAAGAGAATTGGAAAAAGGTGGCTGTCCTCATTCCTGGTAGGACGAACAAGGCTTGTAGGAAGGTGAAGTCAAAGCATTATTCTCTTTTTGTTTGGCGAGGTCTAAACACTCCTTTAAGCGCTGGCTTCATTCTCTCTCACCCACTCTAAAGAAGTCTGCATGGACGGCAGCGGAAGATGATCTGCTAGTTTCCCTGTACAGCATTCACGGAAGCAAGTGGTCTACGATTGCGCGAGATATCCCAGGTCGGACTGACGACGCGTGTTCCAAGCGGTACCGAGAGGCTCTAGATCCGGCTTTAAAAAAGCACGAGTGGACCGCAGAGGAAGATAAGAGATTGATGGAACTATATGATAATCTCGGAGGAAAATGGGGTCAGGTGGGCCAGGAGCTCCAACGCAGCGGACTTGGATGTCGGAATAGGTGACAAGAGATGTCAACATCTCTCCCGACCAAACAGTTCGCTGACTACAGGTCGATCTCCAGGCATCGACTTCTTTCAAAAAGGCAAACAAGAGTCTTTTACGATCCTCTTCCATCCGAGATCCTAGAAGCACCTGAAGCACAAACTGCTGCCACCTCACAAACGACGACCGATTTCACAAATTGGACCCCGACCTACCCGTATTATCCACCTGAAGCATATCCATGTTTTTCTGAAGAAGATTCTGCTCGTAACAGGCCTTTCCGGTCTCCGACGCCTGATGTTACTCATATCACACCGGATGTGGCGCCTTTCCAGTTTTCATCATCATCGTTGTGTGCAGCTCTGTCTGTTGCCCCGCGGGCCTCTGAACCAGCACCCGCCGTCAGTAATGGATCGGGGCCTCCATCCCCACTAATCACTGATCAATATGATGGAAATGGAATCATCGGTTCTAACTTTGATCAAACGTCAAAGGATGATTTCCCTATTAATTTTACGCCCAGCAGTGACTTGTCGCAGATATTCTTGGGGGTTCATTTTGACGATAATGGTATATTTCAATATCCTGAAAGCGAGAATACTGCTTCGATTGATCTCAATGTGGCACCTATGTCCGAAGTGCACCAGTGGTCGCCCATCATGCCTGGTTCTATCGCTTCGCCGGCCTCCGCTCACGGTCAGCTTGGCACTGACCTATCCTCTGCTCACTCTACGCCGTATGATTTTCCGCTATCCTTGTCTGGCTCTTCATCGCCTAACCCGTCCCCTATTGATCTTTCCACGAATGAGCAACAACCAAACTACTTTATGATTTCTCAGAATCGACGTTCGCCGCGCACGACAAACCGAAAGGGGAGAAATCCTGGTATTTCCGAGAAGCCACTCCGCCTCTCCTCGTCGCTAACATTAACATCAGAGTAAGTGGAAATATATAGCTTGTATGTTTTCCGTGTTTTTAGGCTTTGACATGCAGTTCTTCTATCCTACCGTACGCATGTGGACGAGAATCATGTTGGCCTTCAGAAGCATCCGTCAGTTCTGCTTGCTTTGCTACATCGGGAGAGTTACTCGAGCATACCAAGATTGTTCATGCAACGGATATGAGATCTGTCATAGGTAAGCCTTACAGATGTGCTTTGGCGGGTTGTGGAAAGTCTTGGAAGGTACGGGAACGTAAACATGAGTTAGTCAAGTCAAATTGACGCTATATAGAACCTAAACGGACTTCAATATCACCTGCAGCTGTCAGTCGAGATGTTCGGTATATACCTTCTAATGAGCTAACCTGGGTTGGTGCTGTAGCTCAACAGCTCACTATCAGACCGCTCTGTCGTCCACATTCTCACAGAGTCAAAGCGACAGCATAGGGGAACCTCCTTCTGCTCCTGAGTCTGACAGCGAGGCGACCAATAGCGAGGACAATCCCCGACTTTTCGTATGTCAGCATCCTCACTGCTTTAAAGCATATCGACAGTCCAGTGGACTTCGGTATCATCTGAAACATGCGAGTGACCTCTTTTTTCTTCCATCTTTCAGACTGGAAATGATCTCACATGTTCCACAGGGTCATCCACAAGACCAGCCTGCCCAGTTGTCTACTGTTCCGCCGGCACTCGCTCGTCAGCTGCCCTCGAAAACTAGGAAAATGCAACGAAAGGTTCATTAAGTCTAGTGGTCTGCATTGAGATCATTCGAGACAAGAGCCTTTTCCCCCCACCGCGGGTATGGATCAGATTCGTCTTTTTTTTTTTTTTTCTAGAGAAAAGAAAAAGCCGACAAATCGCGTCCGGACGGCATGTCTATGTATGTTGTCACATTGTGATGATGCATGACATTGAAGGACATGTCTTATGCCAGTCGTTTGGAGATTTTTGAAATTTCCAAGGCCCATGATCATTGCTTGCCCATGCTGTATCTTATAGACATGGTCGCTTGTTATATAGCTCAATAGTAGATCTTAATGTTTAATGGATAAAGCGATGTAGGTGTAAATAGGTTCCTTGAGGTTGAAGCATTGGGGCGAGCCCACTAGACTTTCTTGATTCATTTCCTCGTGTTGGGTACCGTCGATGGACTAGATATGAAACGTGGCCCTAGATATCCCTAGATATGGAACGTGACCCTAGATATGAAATGTATAACCTAGATATGAAACGCATAACCTAATAGCCAGCTATATTATCACGTGTACTGGGGAAGCAAAATGACAGGGAGTTGCAAAATGAGATTTCTGAGAGATCGAGGCATATCTATACGTAATCCTCGTAGACCTAGGTATAATAACGCTATAAATCCTTGGATCCATGATTTTGCGTGAATTGAAAGTGTCATTGGATGGCTATTGCTCGATCGTTGGGGAGAATCCCGGTTGCTCAGGATAGGATGAACGTATCATATTGTGCAGTGGGGAGGAGTGGAGAGGCTGTGACAATCTGTGATTTCACAATGATGGGCAGATCACAGTCCGCTGGACGCTCGCGACGCGGTTCGTTGATTTCATGTCATATATCTATGGGGAGGGATGAACTTATGTGTCCTGTGACAATCTGTGATTTCACAATGATGGGCAGATCACAGTCCGCGGGGACGCTCGCGACGCTGTTCGTTGATTTCATGTTAATACAAGGAGGCCAATCCGTATCGTCCATCTATCTATAAAAATCCTGTTATAATGCCCGTCAATTTCAAGTTTATTCAAAAGTGTGTATCCAGAACGGGTTTTGTAACCCCACCAAGGGGTTGTTCGTCGTTCGGTGAAATAGATCAGCAAGAGATGTCTGAAATCTGAGTATGGCCAAGCCCTTTGACACATCCACGGTGTCTTGATTCTAATTTTCCGAGGGGTAGAAAGAAGGGGAAAGAAAGCCTGAGGAAGTGGATATCTTTTGTGTTCAAGGCACCATCCCTGAGTGCTGCTGAAACTCCGCACATTGCAGAGCGCCAAACTGATATGAGAACACCTACTAATACATACACACCTTCAACAATTCGGCAAGTCGGCTTTGAAGCGGAGCAAGAACTTACGACGAACTCATTCCCGGTCCCGGGTCCCGGTTGTTTGGTGCCCTCTCCCTCGGTCATGGGCCCACGTCTCTTGCAGGTTACGATTTCTCCTGAAAAAAATACTACGTACTAGCCAACAAGGTATTCATCATGTCCTGAAGTTTGAATATTATGATAGAGCAACAGAAAAAAAATCGCAAAAGATCTCACTTCCCGACACATACCTTTGAGATTCCGCCACTTGGAATGTGGAGGACAATCGAAATTGGGTACTCTATCTCATTTGAACTGTGAGATACACAAGACAATAGCTACGACTTGTGATCATGATACATGCACTTCGAACGACCTGCAAAACTTGGAATTCCTATAGTATGGACAAGTCCGTCGACAGTAGCCGTACAAAACACAAGAAACTGTAAATTGATAGCTAAATAAATAACGCATACAAAGATCAAAACGCTTCGCTTCCATCCCAAAGAGTGTAAGCATCTAGACGATACATCCATTACTGGTTTGTTCCGGGTCTGTTGTCCTTGGCGATTCCGTATCGGTCCGTACTGGATACACGATCAGCAATATGTCCAGAAAGCACAAAAACAAGCCTTACAGGTCTTTAAGATCGGGATCGTTGATTATATCTTCCATCGAAGGCATGTCACCATTGTGCATCCGGGCCATCTGGAAGGAAAGATTTGTGTAAAAAAAATGGACTTCCGAATGGATGTGAAGGATGTCGAACCATGCGACGAACACCAGGATGTGTCAAAAATTTATCCATACCACCACTTGTTGCTAACTCTTGCGCCACGGACCTCAATTGTGGGTTGTTTGCCAAAGCCGACATATCGGGGACGCCTGGCGGTTGAGGACCGCCTCCTGCACCACCGAAAATCTTACCTAGAGAGTCCAACATGCTCGGAGAAAACCCGGAAGGACTCTGGCCTTGTTCAGAGACGTTGGCCTCGGAAGCTGCCGCGACGCGGTCGCGAGCGTCCTTCAAAGCTTGCAAGAGGCTCTCGTTCTGAGGATCGTGCTCGAGGCCCCGCGTGTACGCCTCGATAGCCTTGCCATGGTCATCGAGGCCCCAGTAAGCAAAGCTAGACAACGTCAGATTGATCGGTGTGTAGATGAGGAATACTGCATACCCGAGTCGGTGGTACGACTTGATATATTTGGGATCGAGAGAAATGGCCTTTTCTGCGTCACCGACTGCGGCGAGGTGATCACCTTTGTTCGAGCAAGCGGCGGCACGGTTGGAATAGTATATGGGATTTGTAGGATCGAGATCCACGGCGCGACTGTAGGACTGGATGGCGTCCTCGTACTTGCCGAGAGCCATGAGGGAGTTGCCTCGCTGCTTGTGGATATCTGCTTGCTCCCTGTCCTCGGGCGCAGGTGTCGACGACGGACCGCCACCGACCTTTGAGTGCGTCTGGAGGTAGAGATGGAATATGCTCTCGAGAGATGCATTGACGCTGAGCGCGGCGATCTGGCGGCGGTCGGACGGATCGACGTTGAATGCCTCGCCGATGCACTGGACTGGGTGATGGGGTTTAGGGAAGGACTCAGAAGAGGAAGGGCGGGGACGCACTGGCGACCTCGAGACCCTCGCGGTCATCAGCCCTTACCGTGCCGTCTGCGATGGACTGACTGAGAAAGTCGAGAATGGAGGCGACGAGGGGCTGCTTGGTGGACATGGAGAAGGATGACAAATGCACAAGCAAGGGCAAACAGGGACGGCAAAGGGACCAAACAAAGCGGGATTGGACCACGACGGTATGTTTTTCTGCGCAATCTCGGGCGAGGCGCCTGTCGAGCCAGTGGTGTCGGTCAAGTCGAAAAGGGTCTACGAGCGCCGGCTGATTCTCAAGTACATCAGCGAAAATGGCACGGACCCCGTGACCGGCGACAAGCTCGACGAGGCAGACCTTGTCGCCATTGAACCCGGTGCGTCGTGGTTTCTGAGCCTGCAGCCCCGCTCACCGCCGCATGCAGGCCCGCAGAACGCCCCGCCGCGCGCGCCCACGCACTGCTCCATTCCCGCGCTCCTGCACACGATGCAGAACGAGTGGGACGCCCTCGTCCTCGAGATGCACGCCCTCCGTCAACAGCACAATGCAACCCGTCAGGAGCTCAGCTACGCCCTCTACTCCCAGGACGCCGCCACCCGCGTCGTTGCCCGCCTCCTGCGCGAGCGCGACGCTGCCCGCGAGTGTGTACCCCCCCGTCCCGCTCCCCTCCCACTGACTCTTTTCTCCCAGGGCTCTGGCCAATGTCCAGGCCTCCATGGGCATCACGTCGTCCGAGCCCCCGCCTCCAGACGACGTCGACATGGCCGTCGGTCTCCCCGCCCCCATCATCGCCGCCATCGACGAGACCCATCAATCCCTCTCGGCTGCCCGCAAGAAGAGAAAGCCCCCCCCCGGCTACCCCACCCCGCCCGAGCTCAGCACTTTCACTGCCAGGTATACCGTCCCTTCCCTCCACTCTGCCTCGCCTGCTGGCATCACCAGTCTCGCGGTGTCCCGCCTCGCTCCCTCGCAGTTCTTGACCGGAGGCAACGACAAGATTGTGCAACTATACGACCGTGACTCCGACAAGGTCCTCGCTTCTCTCAAAGGCCACACCAAAAAAGTAAATCACGTCACGTTACGCGAACAGGAAGCCAGTCCCACGCTCCTCGTTTCTGCGAGCGCCGACAAAACGTGCAAGGTCTGGTCCTTGGACGCTGCGTCCGCCGAGTACATCCCGAAAAGCACCATCAGGTCCCATAAAGGAGAGCTCACGGGCTTGGTCGTCCATCCCACGTCCACCCTCCTCGCTCTTTCCTCTGTGGACAAGACATACTCTATTCACGACCTGAATACCTTCAGCCAGGTCTTCCGCTCGGTGCCCTCAGACGAGCCATTCACCTCGCTCTCCATCCACCCCGACGGAACCCTCCTCGCACTCGGCACACCTACATCCACTGTCCAGATCTACGACATCCGCACAGGCGCCATCGCCGCCTCCCTCACTCCACCCGACGGTGTCCCATTCACCGTTCAATCCCTCTCATTCTCAGAGAACGGCTACCACCTCCTCAGCCCCAACTCTCTCTCATCCGCCGCCATCTGGGATCTGCGCAAGCAAAAAATGGCACATGCCATCTCGCTGGGCGACGACTTTAAGATCAACAAGGTCCTGTATGATACTAGTGCCCAGTTCTTTGGTATTGCGGGTAATCTTGGTACCCGCCTCTATGCGCACAAGACGTGGGAGGAGTTGATCAGGCTCGAGGAGGGCGGTGAGGTGTCGGACTTTGTCTTTGGCGAACAGGGCAAGGAAATATGGGGTGCGACGGGCAGAGAAGTCAGAATTTGGGGTCTCCCGGCGTAATATATACTTGTGTGTTTGTATGTGATAAGTTGCGTAAGTCTGTTGCTACATGTATCCATGCAGAGGGTGCTGTATCTACCGGAGAATTGCGCCAAGTAGGAGGTAGCAAGTACGCGTCTGCACTGTCTATATGTCATGAAAAAACTGTGTGCTACGACTCCGAGTGCAAAGCGCATACATCAAGTATATATAGTTGTATATAAACACCGTTTGTACGGCTCGCGGCCGGCTAAAAATCAGAGAGAAAAATAATGAACGCAAGTCGTGCAGAAAGAGGAAAAAAGGAAAGGAGGGAAAGAATGTCAATGTGATGTTGTTGATACAGTAATGCATGCAATGAATGCCCAGTCAAAACGTGTCTCTACTCGCCCATACCACAATAATGATAATGAAAAAAAGAAAAAAAAAATGCGCGCATGACCATGATGATTCACGACCACACCTGCGGTCCGATGGTTTGAGTGTCCCCGATCGTTTTCAGGGGTATACCCATCGTGTCGGCCGTGTTAACCCATACACTACGAAGATGAAAATCAGTATCCCAATCAAAGCAAAGAAACAAGTCCACCCACTCATTGCCCCACCACGATATCTCAATACTCGTCGGGTACGTGATCGCAAAGAAAATCACGACCATCGCGATCACGACACCAGCATCCAACGCAGCAGAGAGGATGTAGTTGTATCGCATCCACCACCTGAAGCGGTAGCGGCGGAGAACAAAGTTGAAGACGAACCCGACAGCCGCCCACGAAGCGTAGTTGATCCCATTGGCAGGAGGCATATTGCCAAGACCAGCAAAGAAAACGGGAATGTTGATGTATCGCCAGAAGGAGAGGGGATAACGGCGAGCAAGGAAGTAGAACGGTATGGGGAGGAGACCCCCGATCGCGAAGAACCACATGAGCGGTGCGTATCTATCATTGAAACGTCGGCGCCGATCAAAAAACACAGCAGACGAAACTTACGGAGCACCAGGGCTGAAAAGGCGCTTGGGGCCAATCCCTCCAAAGATGAGCGACGAAGTGGCGAAAGTGTTCGACGAAGGGCAAACAAACCCGGCAGCCTGCTCACGTGTGCAAACATCCTCGATGTTATTTAGCATCCAGTCTTGGACGAAAATGACGACAAAGCAGCTGACGAATGCCGCAACAAGCTGAACTTTGAACATCATGCGAGGAGGGACCTTCATGTAGTGGCCGAGCTTCATGTCTCCGGCGAAAGTCACGGCTTGCGCGGTGCCAATGTAACCAATGACCTTGAAAATCATGTTGGCCACAGGTCGTCCAGGAAGCATGTAACCCGCAATGATTTCGTACATGACCTGCGTCGGTATTTGCTGGTTGGTAATAGCCTGCAACATGCCAACGGGAAGAGCCAGGATAGCAGACAGAATAACACCAATGAATGCGGCCCAGGCAGGAAGTTGTGTGGGGAAAACAGAGACTGTGACGAGGAGCACAACGAAGCAAACAACAAAGAGGATAGCGAACCACCAGTGGGGAACTTCGGGATATGCAAGCATGAGACGTGAGTGGACGTCCCTCTCATCCTTGAGACTACTGCGGAATCGACGGGCAATGTCGCGGCGGAACCACACTGCAAACTTTACATCAGATGGGAGGTACCGAGAAAGCAAAGATAACTCACGGAAAGTATGGACAAAGACAGACACGAAGGCAGCAAACAAGACACCGTAGGCAACCGCCAGAGTGGCCGACATCAAAAGAGGAGAGTAGGCGGCATACGCAGCTTCGTCGAAGAACCCATCAGGGGTAACAATAGCACGAGGGTCGTAGCGATTACCCGTGTTGTCGAAGGCAAAAGTCGAGGAGATAGGCAGAAAAGCGGTATCCCAAGCATTGGTGACTATGTTCAAATGGTAAATCAACTACTCTGTCCAAAAAAAGTCGAGTTCTCACAGTAGAGAATAGGAGCCACAATCCAGAACATGATGATGAAGGCAACGATGGTGTTTGCCTCAGACCACCACTACAAGGCTTCAATGAGCATATCTACTCAGGTTAGAAATGATAAGACATACCGGAGTAACCAGAGGACTACCGATGAACGAGATCATCGACCAATCAAAGGTCAAAATTCCCATGCCCAAGCCAGTACTCGTGCCAAAGAGAGCATTGACAGCGACATTGTTTGGAACGATCCAGCAAACCCAGTTGAAGACGCTCAACGCAGTGAAAAGAAGGCCTGGAATCCAATACCAGACGAAACTGCAAGCCAACGCGATGAGGAAGAAACGTTCACGAGGCATGTGACCGCGTTCTCTCTTTCCCCAGTGGTCGTGAAGAGTGTTGAACAACGCAGAATTGACGAGGGCACCAGGCCAGATCATGTTTGACGGCCATACGACAAATTGGCGCAGAAGTCCACCGAAGGAGAAGCCGAAGATCTGAGTGGAGAGAACAAGCAGTATTTGGTAGGCGTACGCTACTTGTTGACCGTAGAATATCTTCTGCGTGAGGATAACGTCCGTTGCGTAGGCTCCACCCATGACGACATTGGCCATCACCGTAATACACACATGCTCCTTGATGTTGAAGGGGCCAGGATTGAAAGACCAGACATAGCCGAATGTGTTGAAACGGGTCTTAGGAAGGGCAAATTCAAGGAACTTGCCCAAAGGCAGGGCGAGAAGCTGGGCCACGACACCAGATATGAACACAGAGGGATCTTGCAGGACCAATGAGGATGCGTGACTGAACACAAGCGATTGGAACTCACATCTCAAGGAGAATAGCTGATTCGTAAATGAAACTGCAATGGTGAAGAACAACCCAAGGAACCACCTAAAGAGAAAATATAGACGATGTCATATTGTAAGGCTTCCTGACTTACATTCGGAAGGTATTCACAGGCATAGAAGGGTCATCTTTGCTTGAGACTGCGGCACGGACTTCGGGGTAAGGAGATTCACTAGAGGCATGTTGGTAAAAATCAGAGATAAGGAGGGTCGTCGGACGTACTCGTCGAATTCAATCGCAGAGGAATTTCTGGACTCGGGGCGTGAAGAAGAGTAACGGTCAGACTCATAACGAGACTCCGTGTCCTCCGTGGATTCATCGCCTTTGAAGTCTTTGCCATGCGACCCGAGAGAATAGGCGGAACGCGACTTTTTTAGATCAAAATTGGGATCGTTCAAGTGGTCCATGATGAACTCGACATCTTCGGGTACGTCGGGGACCTGGCGAGGTCGGAACGTAGGAATCGCAACATGAACAGCAGCGTCATTAGAGTATGCATGGCTAGTATCCTCCATGGTAGCAAACGGGATAGGGTCACGGCAAGGAGGGATAGGGAACTCAGACTGCACCAGGCGTTCTTATGAAGAAACTCGCCTAGGGCTAGATATACTTTGCATGGATGATCATTTCGAAGCCCGTAGTCGAAATTGGGGAACAATTAAGACAATAGTGTCTGGTCGATATATCAGGAAGGTGTGTCTGCAACAATTGTGAGCCATCCTCAGGCCAGGTCAGGCCATGTCAGGGGCGATGCGCATGGCCACTCTCGGGACCTGAGTTGTCGGTTTCGTCCGGTTTGCGCATTGATAGAGACATCACACCCAACAACGCTCCAGGAATTATCGAACTTTTCTCCATGAGCTAGCCGACTAAAAAGCCGCTACGTTGTGGAAAATTTTCCAGAAAGTCTGGAAGAATAAGATTTTAGGCCTTCGGGAGGAAGCAGGCTCTAGATGTCCATCCGATGGAGGATGATGAACATTGTTATTGTTACTGGGCGGCCCGACTTCAGATACCACGTTATTGTTTTCCGCCCCCGATGGGATCTTGTCCATCTTATCACACAAATCACACAGATTAAAAAAGTCTTTGGAGTTCGGACCATTCGGCATCCCGGCCATCCGCTGGCCCCTTCACTTCACTATTAGTATCCACTTCCTTTTGGTCGTCTGTGTCCTCGGAGTCACAGAAACTCCGCTCCTGGCCATCTACTATGTTGACTAGTCGAGGGCCCTAAACTAGAAGCACCTGCACAGCTTACTCGCAACGTTATGAGACTTTGGGCAACTTTCTGAGATGATTACCAAGGCGTTGTCGCAATTCTGATGAATCGAATCATCTTTGACACAAATGTAAACTCCCATATGTATACCTCCTGACCATTGGTTATGGCGGCATGTCGCTACATTGCGTATTCCCGTCCCAAGATGGTGACATTCTCTCAATACACATCTGTTTAAGAGGGCGAGTTCCCTGGGGCAAGAAACTGTAAGCCCTCAGGTCAAACCACAATCTCACAGTAACCGCCGATATAATGTCGACTACTTTTACGACACTAAGCCCTGCTACGACGACATTGAAGCTGCGTCTTTCGGAGACAAACAAGAAGGAGGAGGAAGTCTATCGCTATGCTCATCTTCTTCCACATTTCTCCCAGGACCATTATCCACCCCTCACCCCGTTCGAGCATGTCGATCCTGGACACCGCGCCTTAAGCCATCCGAACCCCCGATCTTTCTTAGACAATGCAACTGTGGTGGACTTGACTCCTAATCTTGGTAGTGAGGTACACGGTGTGAATTTGGCAACTTTGTCAGACGAGGGTCGGGATCAGCTTGCTCTCGAGGTATACTCGCTCCCTTTCCTATGCAAGCCTTAATACAAATTTTTCAGGTTGCACGAAGGGGACTTGTTGTGTTCAGAGATCAGCATGAGTTCATTGACAGAGGACCAGAATTCTACAAGGCTTGGGGAAGGCATTTCGGACGGTGATCATCTTCTCCAGAAGTAAAGCGAAATGTTCATTGAACTCACCTCCGTTGCTCGTTAGGCTTCATATTCACCCAACTTCTGGCCATCCCGAAGGTTATCCAGAGATCCATCTGGTGTACAGGTGTGACGTTTGATTGTTTTTCAAAGAATTATTTTTTACGCCCGGTGCAAATCCAGAGATGCGAATTCAACTTTCAACTTTGAAGTTGACGAGAGCATCACTACCACTATGTGGCATTCAGATGTTTCCTACGAATTACAGCCTCCCGGTCTTACGACCTTTTTCTTACTGTCCCAGCCAGAGACAGGCGGTGACACTCTCTTCACGTCACAGGTTTCAACTCTCAAAAAGCTGTCCCCTCAATTTGTGGCTTTCCTCCGAACATCGAAGGCTGTCCACTCGGGTGTTGAACAGGCCGAATTCTCTCGTTCTGGAAAGCGAGGCGGTGTTGTTCGTCGAGAACCAGTTGAAAACATTCACCCTGTTGTGAGGAGACACCCGGTCACTGGACAAGAGGCTCTCTATGTCAATAGGCAATTTACGCGTCGTATAGTCGGTCTCAAGCGTGAAGAATCAGGTCGGGAACCGTTTGCTTGACAGTCTCAGTCAGAAAAAAAAAGTTGAGCTGGTTTTTTAGAAACTCTCTTAAAGTTCCTCTATGATCACATCGACAAGAGCGGTGATAACCAGGCCCGTGTTAAATGGCAACCTGGTACTGTGGTACTTTGGGACAACAGAATCACAGCCCATGTTAGTGCTTATTGTTCATGTCCAATTACTTCACTGATATAAAATTAGTCTGCTATCATTGACTACAAAGACTCTCGTGAACGGCGTCATGGAGCCCGTATTACCCCTCAGGCTGAAAGGCCTGTTGGCAACCTTACTGCTTGATCACGGAAGATGGGCCAAATTCTGTCACAACATGTCTTACTAGGATTTCTCAGTTTTGTACCTTGTCTACCATGTTCCATTCTTCATCAGTACATAGCCATTGCATGCGCCAGTACATCTTTAATGAGGAGTACATAAAATATGGATCTGTGAGATCGGTGGAAGCTGTTTGTTTTGATCTCATCGCACTCGCAGTCAGGCACCGATCATGAAAGTATGTAGCTGTATACAATTCCCTTGAGTTGCTCTACTTCCGTTAATATGGCTGAGGCCATCTACTACATGTTGTTCTGCGCAGCATGTGTATCGGTCCTCAAAGCAGTCAATTCCCTCGTTGTTGAGCCATACATGGTACCAGTCGTCTTGCATATTCTTCAGAGTTTCAGCTGACGTGTCGGGATTATCACTGGCAGGACGAACCGTTTCACGTACCGCAGGCCCAAGCATACTGTCGCGGAGACTTTTGGGCATGGGACCCCAAAATCACAACTCCACCAGGCCTGTATGTTATCTAGGTCTTGAACTCATGACAACCCTCAAACGCGAATCAGATACATCATGAGCTTGTTGCTCAAACGCGTCTTCATGTTCAAGTGCACATTACCCATGCTCAGACTCACAACAGTGCTGGCACTATTATCATTACCCCCTGCACTTACACATCTACTGTGTTCCCATAAACGCACACGTCCACCGGCGTCACTTCTTGCTCCAACCATAGAATCTTTGGTCCTAGGTGCCTTTCCCATTGCATGGTTTTTTGGCTTTCTCTACTACACGGAAGCCCCAAGTCTCGTTTTTGTCGTGTTGACAGTCGTTGCCGCGTCACAGGATCGACACTGGCTGGCTGCTTCGGTGTGTACTTGAGTTTCATCTAGCATGATTTTACTCATCCATTTGGAATAGCTGGGCCTGATCAGCTGCACGTTTCGCCAGAACAATATAATCTGGGTCATGTATGCATTTGCATCCAGCCAACTCGCGTATCTGAGATTTAGGCGAGCAGTTGCAGGTGCTGCGCCTCTGAAGAAGCTCCATGATCCTCCCGCTCTTGCAGCTGGACCATGTAAGTCGTTTTGCCACCGGGACTGCCAAGTGCTGATCTACACAAATCAGACGACCTTGTCCGTTCGATATTGAGTGTCCCTTACATTGTAGTCGATATACTTCCTTCGCTGTTACCGTACATGTTCATAGTGGCCGTGTTTGGAGTTTTTGTGATTTGGAATGAAGGTATCGTTCTTGGTATGTATTTGCTGCGGTACTTGATCCTATACGAAATTGGGTTGATTGTGTTTCACAGGAGACAAGGCGAATCATGTACCAGCCTTTCATGTTCCACAGATATACTACTTCATTGCCTTTTCGACTGCTTTTGGTTGGCCAGTACTCATCAGCGGTCCTGGCGGTCCTCTCAGTCTTGTTCGAGAGTTGCAACAACGCATGTTTGGAAATCAAATGTGGTGGCATCCTTGTATACCCCGCATGTCTTCAGACGCTCACATATACTATATAGTCGAACTTTCATCACGATTTCAGTGTCGATCGTAATGGCCGCGACAGTTAAACACTTAACGTCAGTCCTGGTCATTGGACAATGTCATGAACTGAATTTGCGTTAATAAAGCATCCATCATCCGTTTCTACTGGCAGATAATCGGCACTACACTTTCTATCTGTGGCGTAGAATCTACATGTTCCATCCTATTGTACCTTACACGTTAATACCGGTCTACATTGCTTGTATTTGGGCGTGGTTCTTGCGTGTGGGTACGTGATCTTCCGGCGTATTCGCGATCGGCTGAACAGAACTTGCCTAGGCCGCGAGAAAACTTTGCTGCAAACTTTAATCCTCCCTGCATTCATTCTCCCCACACTGCTTCCGACACCTCTGCTCGAGCCACGTTACTTCCTGATACCGTTTATACTGATGAGAGCACAAGTGACAGATGTTCCGGGTTGGGCTCTGGCATTGGAAGGGATGTGGTATGCGAGTATCAACGCTGTGACGATGGGAGTGTTTCTATACCTGCCCCGGGGCGAGATACGGTTTATGTGGTAGAATAAACAAATGCAAACGAAAGCGTCGCGTTGAAGGTGGTTGAAATTGATGTTGAAGCAGGAACTTGTGACGACTGGCCACGACTTCTACTTACACGCCGTTTCTACGCGCACAATTCCAGTAGCGACCATTTCACGTCTAGATCACCATTGTTACTATCTACCCCTATGAGCAAGTCCTCACGGTCCGCTGTCGGTGGCAGCCCCAGCAAACCTTCAGCAAGAAGCTCCATTCGGCTATCTCTGGGTTTTGCAAGTAAAGCTTTTGCAGACGTGATGAACAAGGAAAGCGGCAAGGACACCGATAAAAGCGCATGCAAAGCAAAGGAGAACAGCACTCGCCGCCTTAGCGGAATCGCATTGAAGCCCACTGCTCCTCGTGCATCGATGGGCGAGGCCAAACCTCCTATTCAGCCTATGAAGCGCATTGATACTCCTGAATCCAGGACGGCCACTCGCCGGCGAGTCTCTACTGGTCTGGGACGAGCTTCCATGGATGAGCAGTCGTCCTTGGAGACTGGAGTCCGCACTACCACCCTTCGTTCGAGGACGATTGGTTCTGCACTTCCGAAATATCGCCCAAAATCCACAATCGTACAGTCTACGAAGTCTCCATCGCCTACGACAGGCTCACGCCGACCATTCAGTAATTCTGAAGATGAGAAAGAAGACCGACCTGTGACAAAGTCAACCGTCTCTTCTTCCGAGAAGGCTTCTCGTCCAATCAGCCCTCTTCCTCAAAGAGCCGCATTGAGGTCCAATGGGCGGACGGTCAATGCTACTCCGCCGCCATCAACTCCATCTAAAACATCTAAAACGCCGACTACACCTAACAGAACATCGCCTACGCGCCCCACAAAGTTAGCAAAGGTTGTTACGCCTACCTCTACTATTGTGTCGGCCATTCCCCGTCGCACTTCTACATCCTCTTCGGCTTCCCCTATCAGGACTCCTACCCGGACTCCCACCAAGACCTCTAACGTAAGGAACAAACCTCCTGCTGCAAATCTTGCTGCGCAAGATAAGCCTTCGAAAGCTAGTTCGTCCTCTTATTCTTCTCATAATGAGTCATCGTTGGTTCGCCATTCGCGTATGAATTCGACGGGCGATTCACCAACTGGTGCCGGTGACGTTAGCAACATGTCACATATTTCTGAAGGTGATAGCGAAGATAGTGAAGTTGAAGATGTTGCATTGCTCCTCGCGCCAGTTGCTTCGTTGACAGCTCCAACTCCAGCAATGCCTAAAATTCAAACGACACGTACACGTAAACGTCTTCCACCCCAGACTCCTACACGAGCCAACTTGCTACCTACGCGCGCCAATATGTCATACTTGTCACCGCTTCCGCCAGACGCAGAAAGCTCGTCGTCGTCCATACGACCTCCTCAAGAGAAGCAGGGTCGAGGGTCTATATTGTCGTGGGAGCAACTTGCTTCCGAGGCGTCAAAAACCCTTGGGGAGGACGAAATAGAGCATATGCTCTCAGAAATCCCTGCACCATTCCAAGCAGATATTGTCTCACCAGCTTCTAGTCATGCTCAGCTTGACATCCCAGAAAGCCCGTGCTTAGGTACGATGAGCTCGCCCGGTGGGTATGGATCCATCTCGCAGGTCCTTCTCCCGGATGTCACCCCTTCACCTGCTTTGCACCACCAGCAAACAGTTCGGTTTGATCTTTCCCCTGGAGTGTCCGCTGTTGATGCTGCCACTGTCACACTTCTGCGTCTGCAGCTTGCGGCAGCAGAAAACACAGCCAAGGAACGGTTAGCACAGATACAGTCTATGGAAGAGGAGATCCATAATCTGAAGAAATCTCGGGGCCGGGAGGCATTACATCTTTCTGAGCAAGTAGCAATTCTGGAACAACAATTGAAGAGTAGTTTGGAGATGCGAGAACGCGCTGATGAAGAACGCACATCGTACACCAGGGGACTAGAGGATCAATTACGACAAGAACAGATGTTGCGTGATGAAGCGGTGAAAACTGCAGTTATCAGAGGACAAGAGCTTGCACATGCTGAGTTTGATGCTGCGTTCGAGCCAGGGCATGATTCGCTCATGCTCGCGTCTTCTGCGCGTATTACTGCTTCTGAATGGGCATCTGTTCGTGGACTGGCTGAGCTAGAGTTAGATGTCATACGAGAAGAGATGCAGGTGTTGTCACTATTTTTGGCTGAGCTGTCTCCGTCTACCCTCATGCTATAACCGTTAAATCGTGTGTAATATCTCATTGATTCTTGGTCATCTTTTGAACCAGTATTTCTCCAACACCATCTGTTTATGACCCTTACAATGCCGTTGTATTTTTAGTATTTCGTATCTAAATTGCTTACACTTGTTTCTAATACTACATAGGAAAATATACTATGGTCTACACAACATCCAGATTTAAGATGAAACACACGATAAAGACTATGGCAAGAACTAAATATCAATAAAAAATTTCCTGAGCCTCTATGCATGCATCCAACAGACATGCATAGTTGTCCTCTGGGGTAGCTTGGCTGAGCCTGTCCACAACAGCTCTGCTGATCACTTCACGACTAAAGTATTCTGAGTACAATCAATTCCCCAGAACTCCGTCAAGGACTCACTCGACTTGGCCATAAGCCACCTCGACCTCGATTTGTAGGGAATCAATAGCGACAGGCCAGTAGCTGAAAGTCTTGCCAATGAAGACGAAAGAGATGAATGCCTTGGCTTTGACAGAAGGAAACACGACCATAACCTTCGCTTTGAAGCCAGGTGATTCAGTTTGGGAACTTTGCATTATCTCGATGTCGACTGGGAATTTGATCAGAAGAAGCTTCAATTGCGCTCTAAGTTGGGCGCATGAAGACCAATAGTCGCTAAGCCGATGAATAATCTGCACATATCATTCACTCAGCGAATGACAGCATAAAAAATCATGTACCTGACGTGTCGTACGCTTATCTCCTCGTACGATCTCTTCCTTCGCCATACGCAAGAGAAAATCGCTGAGGCGCGAGAAGTTGTCTTTTACCCTGGACTTCGTCTCGACCAATCTTTCCACATTGACTTGTGTGATCATTGGTATATAACTCTTGCAGGGGATAGTGACGCGAAATCGCGACGCATAGACATACTCAAATATATCGGCATTGACTTGGGTCACGCGGAACATGTGGAGGTCCTCCAAAGATTGAAGTTCATCTAGCAAAAGGCTGTCAGAGTCCTGTTAAGCACGAGGGCGGGAAATGTACCCTTTAACTTGAAGACTTCTGCGCGGGTCCCATTCTTCTGTAGATACAAGACGCGTTGAGCTTCATCGATCACGGCTCTAGTTTCTTGTTTTTCGGTGTGAGTTTCCCTTAATCTTTCCTGAAGCGAGAGAAGTTTTGCTTTGCTTTCAGCAACTTCGGCCCGAAGGGCTTCAACCTCGATGCTGAGACGAAGGGAAAATCAACGATAACGCTATGTAACGATGACAAGGCATACTTCTGCTCCGCAATTGTAGCCTTCAATTCGTTGAGATACTCCTGGTCACAGGCTTCTATTTCTGCCACTTCGGCTGATTCTCTGTCGAGTTCCTTTCTAATCTCCTCATACTCCAGCCTTAGAGCGGGAATCAGGTCACCCGCTGAAGCTCTGATCGCTTCCAGAGTTTTGGCATCCTTGAAAAATATGAGAAGACTGACGAGCAAAGATATACCATTTTACATACTGTTTCAAGGGACCGGAAAGTCTGATCAGCAGTGACACGAAGACCATCTAGCCATTGCAGCTTCCAATCGTACCAGTCGGACTTCGCTAATGCTCGGGTGTTGGTGCGAATTAACTGAAGTTGATGCTGAGATGTAGCATTTAGTTTCCAAATGTTTCGTTCAAGCGAAGACGAGGGGACTGACAAGAAGCTCAGCCTGACCCTCTTCATCTGCTCTAGAGTACTCAGTGAACAGTTCGGGAGTAATCTTCGCTGCCTCATCTTCTGCCTGCAAGAAGTCTGCCTTACTCTTCTCGATCCACGTTTCCAAATCCTTCAAGACACGAGAATAGAGAGCTAGTTGAGGGATGTCCATTCCCATTGCTGCAACGTATTCCGCTAGAGATATTGCTTCGGTCTCTCGTGGCTGAGGGACAGCCAGTGTGGATCGTCTCGGAGCGGTCAACTCGTCCATAAATTTAATACCTGTCATTGCAAAGAACTGCGTGATTGATATTGGAGGCTATTGACAGGAAGGTCAGTAGTTTCGAGGACATACAGGCATGGCAGCGTACATCGTCGGATTCATTGTATTCGTGGATTTCTACCGCATTTCTCCATCGTTCAGTGGGATCAAGATCCATGGGATCATTAACATTGACTGAATCAGGTTCATCTGAACTAAGCACTGCAGAAACATCTACTACTTGTCGTTTGGGAGAGACAGGGGTGACCTCGACTACAGCTGATGTCGATTGAGAAGAAGCTGAGGCAGATGATCCTTCAGCAAGGGTCGAGGAAGCTACTGCTTGACGAGAACGATGGCTTGGCTCTCGGTCTTGATCCAAGTGTTCTTGTGGATCCAGAGAGTCTGGATCCATACTAGCACGGGCAAAACTTGATGCACCAGCATTCTTCGGGGAAGTTTTGGGAGCGGGTGTCTCATTCTTTTGAAAGAGTGATTGCGATCCTGAGTCAACGCTAAGGCTCTTTCTTTTCGCGAAATAACCGGACGGTCGCCTAATTGTTAACGACGTTCGTCGAGATGATGAGGGTGCAGTCGAATTCTGGAGGAGAGCCTTTTTCGATAAGGGACCAGGTTGAGGCTTAGGTGAAGGCATAGAAGGGGTTCCTGTTGACCACTTGCCGGCAAGAGAAGCACGTTTTGCAGGGCTTGGTCTACCCGATCCTTGATCATCGTTAGCAGAACGACGCCGTTTGTGGGGAGAAGAGCGGGCAACAGGTGGAGCAAAAGCAGCAGTGAAGCCCCCTCGACCAGGAGATTTTTTTACTTTTGCGGGGGTATTCGGCGCAGAGTTCAAGGTCTTTACCTTGGATGGAGATATAGGGGCAGGAGGGGGTATGAAGACAGATAATTTGGAGTGCTGTTGCGATGTTGCTGCTGACGCCGATGATAAAGTGGACGGGAGAGGCTGAAAAACATTAGGTACTGGTTCCTCGGAGGGCGATAGTATCTCGATCTGTTGTGGCTCCTCTTGCTGCTGTATTACGGAATGTCTTGGGGTAGACTGCATGGGTAAAGCAATGGCGCCATAAACTTCTGATTCGTCCATTACCGAGCCCATACTTTGTCGCCCATCATCACCACCACCTATACTTAGTCGACCATAAACTGTACTAAGGTTCATCGTCTGCTCTTGTTGTTCCTCGAGGCTGTCTTCGGTCGAGAAACTGTCATCACGGGCTGTTTCGACTTCGACAGGAGTAGTCATAGCCAAAACGGACGGAAGGGATGCACGAGCACGCATTAGACGTTGAACAGCGTCATCGAGATCCATTCCTTCATCTTCATATAACGTGCTGCTTTGAACGGGGTCATCGGAGGACGTTTCGGGTTCGATCGGCGTATCTCCTGAATGTGTAACCTGCCTTAATGCATGCCAGAGTGCATCCTGTTCGGTCGGCGGTCGCTGAGATCTGCTCAGTGGCATTGTGAAGTCCATCGGTCCTGAGTGGTCAAGATCGTCTGACAGAGCCTGTGAGTCAGATTCTTCGAAGGACTGTGACTGCTCCATGTCATCGGACGGAACTGTGTTCTGCTCCTGTCGTTTCTGAGGAAGCTGAGTTAGAGGAGCCCTTTGGCCCATTGATAGAGACCGTTTGCGTATAAGGTCACCGCGAACAACTTCTGTCATGTCCATCTGGTCGTCATCGTCAAGGTCAAGTTCTTCGTCAACGATTGCAGAATTATCTGCAGACAAGAAAATCTGAGGACCAATTGATGTGATATCCATATCCTCGCCAAGTGAATATCGGGCTGAGCTTCGGCGGCGACTATTGGAGGTCGCCCCTGGATAGTCGTTTTCGTTGGTAGGTGGTCGTGCCGATTGATCAGGCTGCACCGATGGAGGGGGCGCTACAATGTTGTCGACAATTTCATCCGTGTTTTTGCCCTTCTTCAAATTCTGGATGAGACGGACATGCACACTCTCCGCGAAGCTGACACGTCGTCCGCCAAATGACTTTCTCGTCGTGTTATCCTGATTTCTGTCATCAAAATTTCTAGTAAGGTCCATTGACTGAGTAGTCGTGTCATCAAAAGAGGAAGATGGATGAGTAGGTTGTGAGCCAGGCTCTGCCTGAGACTGTGAATTTGGGACTTCATTGTCGTTATGTAGGATGTTTGTAAAGGTCTTAAGAATACTCTTTCGAGGAACCTGACAGACAAGCTTATTATTGAATGAGGTGTGTAGAATTACATGTAACGTACGAGTGAACGTCGAGCCTTGGCGAATGGGCTCAGACGATCCCCGGGAACAATGCTGTGAGGACGTCTTTTGGCTCTTGGGACAACAGTGTGTCTGTCCTGGTTGGTAACGGCGATGGATTTGCGCCGCTTGGGGGAGTGTTTGTCAACGACCATGCCGCAGAGCCTGCCCGACTTGAGATAGCGGTTTGTTGAGATCCAGCCCTTCGTTGAGCGAACAAACAACGCGCTGCGAAACGCGGTCACATGATTCTTTTCTCTGGACATCGACTCGTGTGCCACGAGAGTCCGACGATAAATTGCTGGTAAATTGAATGTCACATCTTGTATATACTTAATATACGTAGCTCTATTTAAGCAGCTGCGACGGAGAGCAAGAGGAGAAGTGGGAAGATGTGCGTGTCACGTGAACAGTTTGTCCGCAATGCGCTCAACAGCCAGATCTTGTACTTGAAAGACGACTAGTTCTTCGGCGAACTTCCCAGACTGCGATGGCTTCGAAAGCTGTACCTACAACTCGAGCTTCAACACGCTCTAAGCCAACCCCGGCGCCAGTAGCGACAACGACACGGACAACACGGGCAAGAACGGCGACTACAAAGACTGTTTCGCCCGTTGTAGCCGCAGCAACAGTAAAGAAGGCTGCAATACGTAGGCCGCTTGTCAACAGGGAAAACTCTGTTGAAGCAGACCATGGCCCCGCGGCGCCTTCCAAGCCGATAGCGCGACAGACGACTCTGAAGAAACAGGTCAATGTCATTGCGGGGGATACAGAACGTGAACCCATTATGGTGAATATACTACTTTCATGATCTTCCTTGTCGCTCATAGTTTTCAAGGCCTTCCTTCGAATCCGACCATATCTAGGCCACGTTGAAGCCCTTCCTCAACCATACTTAACGCCCCTTTCCGACACAACTGTCAGAATGGCAGATCCGAATGAGCAACAGAATAAAGCGGAACGTTTTCGCACGTCTATTCTGTCACCGTCATCCATATACACTTTCTCTCATGTCTTTCCACCTGACACGATTCAGTCAGACTTCTTTACCAGAACCACGCTCCCCTTGGTCCGGAATGTACTGCAAGGCCAGAACGGTCTTCTTTTCACGTATGGCGTCACCAACTCTGGAAAAACTTATACTATCCAAGGGGGTACGAAAGCAGGAAGTGCTGGCATCTTGCCTAGAACCCTTGATGTGATCTTCAATAGCATTGACGGGTTACACGGCGGCGGAAAAGTAAGGACTGTTCTGTTCTCTATTTACAGAGAGAGAATTCACGTATTGCAATCTTAGTTCAGGCCTGTTCGTTTACAAGGTGTTGAGCCTGCTGATCCTAGTGACTCAAAGGCACCTCACGTTCTCCCGGAACCCTCTCTAACGGAAGTTCTCGGCCAGCCTTTAGATATCTCAGCAAGTGACACCGATATAGATCCTACTGTTCTTAAGGTGGACCGAAACTATGAGTACACTGTCTGGCTTTCATACGCTGAGGTCTATAACGAAAAGGTGTATGACCTTCTTGAATCTGTGAAGGATGGCTCTGATAATTCTGGCGGCGGAATGCCTCGGGCAACAACTGGCAAATCTATGATTTTGACGCGAACAGCGTTGCCTCTCAAACCGTCTCCTGCGTCGGACAATGGAGATTCGGCAGCAGCAGGGAAATATATCTCTGGACTGCGACAGTTCCGGGTGCATAGTGCATCCCAAGCGAAAGCACTTGTGAAGTTAGGACAACTTCATCGTCGCGTTTTTGGCACATTAGCAAATAGCGAAAGTAGTCGAAGCCACGGGATGATCATTATCAGAGTGGTCAGAGGTCACAGAGGAGACAAAGATGTGAGTTCATCTTTTTCGTATATTCATGTCTCTACTTACGCTTCTCCAGGACCCTACTTCCCTTCAGATTTCCCGTCTAACGCTTGTTGATCTTGCTGGATCCGAACGAACGAAGCATACCCACACTACTGGCGACCGACTTCGCGAAGCAGGTAATATCAACAAGTCCCTTATGGTGTTGGGCCAGTGTATGGAGGTAATGCGTTCAAACCAACGCAAACTAGCCATGAGTCTCGCACATGGTGGATACGGCCAGGATGGCAGGATGGATACGAGGGATGTTAAGAAAACTCTCGCTGTCATCCCTTTCAGGCATAGCAAGCTCACTGAGGCTCTCATGGATTACTTTATCGGCGACGGCAGAGCGGTAGGTATAATATCTCGAGCCTGATGTCTTTTCTTGACTTGTTTCCCCTCAGGTTATGATCGTCAACGTGAATCCATATGACACCGGTTACGATGAAAATTCGCATGTTATGCGGTTTGCTGCCCTAGCACGAGAGGTTTATGTGACACCTGCTCCTGCCCCAGTCCACCGGATGAAGGGACCTGGCAAAACAAACGGGAAAACAATCAAAGAGCTCGGTCCCATGACTTTGAAAGACCCCGAAATTGTGCCTCTACCGCCTTCCCGCAGGAAAGTAACAATTTCTATGGGTGGTCGCGACGGCAGGAAGCCTAGGGAGGCCATAGTAGAGGTTCTCGAAGGTACTTATAAACTCGATGGTGCTATTCAAATGATTTCATTCAATATTATCCAGAAGATGAGCTGGATGATGAAGTCACTGTCCCCAGTGATGACGAACCCATTAATCCTCTCGTTGACGCCCTGTTTGATGAAGTTGAAAATTTGCGCCTGCAGGTCCGTTGTCTTGGAATCTCCCCTTATTTACGAAGTTGAGCTTGGTCACAGTTGTTTGAATCAGAAATGCGATGTGCCATCATCGAAGCTGAGACGAGGGAGGAAGTCATGCGTGAGATGGAGGAGCGAATGAGAAGCATGGAGGAGATGTACTCACGTCGACTCATGAAAGAGGTATGCCAAAATAGGCCGATTTAGTGAATGTCGGCTGACTTTGAGGAAGCTTGAGCAAAACGAACTGAAAACCGATGCGAAGATTGACATGTTACACCGATCTGGGCTCTTTGCAAGTCCAGTCAAGAAGCAGATTGTGCGTCGTCCACCTAGCGATATTTCAGCAGAAGAATCTGGTGTTGAAATGAGTCTTGTAAGCTGTTTTCTTCCTTCTTTATAGTGTCGTGGAGGGTTATTACATTTTTGTCTCATGAAGGTTGACTATGGCCAAGACGAGAAATCCGAGGTAGCCTCCCATTCAAGCAGATCGTTGTCGCCATTAGCCAATAAGGGTCAAGACAGATCTCAAGGGACCCTCGGCACACAGTCGAGTATGCCTAAAATGATTCGGGAAGTGCGCAAGTTCGTCTCAGACCAGCCTCTTCCAGCTGACAATGAGGAAGCTGAGCTCACCGAAACTGAGACAGCTGATAATACAAGTGTAGCAGCGTCCGGTGCGGTTGAAAGTGAGGTAGAAGAGCATGAAGATTACGATGACGATACTTACAGTGAAGAGAACGACGAAGAAGATTGGGTCCCTCCGTCTACCTCAGTTCGAGATACAACGTCGAAACCCAAGACCAGGATAGTGCCGACAGCCAAAAGCGACCAAACGCAAGTTGCTAGACTTGCACAAAATATAGATAGGTTATCTTTCAAGGATCCGGACGATTCTATGATCATTCTTCCTGCCAAAAATGACAAGGGTCGTCGTTCTTCCTCTAACGTCGATAATGGTGATGGTGACGATGATGGCGAACCATTCCCGACTGTCAAGAAAAAGAAAAGGTGTGTGACATAAGTTCAGTTACTTATTCCGTTAATTTGACGCTTGTTCAGGCAACTGGGTAAAAAACCTGTAATGACGGAGGAGGAGATTGAGAGAACAACTTATGCAGTTGAGAGGAATGCCGCAAAGGTTGCAGGACGAAACAGCATTAGGAGACTGACTGGGAGTTAACTGCGAGAATAGAGCTAAGGAGAGCATGAACTCTGCGGCTGCAACATCGCCGCAGTATACGTTATTGGCTTTCGGTCTTCCACTACTATCTATGGTCCTTTACTTATGATTGATTGGCTGGTTGGGTTATTGTTCGTGATCACTGGCATGGTCTACGCTTGTAAAGTATATACATTGAGTACTTATTGTATGGCCTTCATGTATGTGTCATGATAAGAAATTAGATTAGTGGCTAAATTCAGGTGGGCGCCTAAAAGTTTGAACGGCACCACGCATGCTTCCGAGCCTCACAACTCTAGACCAAATACCATCCCACTCAAGTAGTCAGGACTTCCTATCCTCCGTTAGCTTGTTATGGTGTCTTGCAGACCTTCATCTACCACGCATCAAGAGGACCACTCGCGTGATGCAAACGAGACTCTATTAATTTACATCATTGCGTCTATAGCCATTGGCGCTATAGTGTAGTGGTTATCACTTGAGATTCTGATTATTATTCTCAAAACCCAGGTTCGAGCCCTGGTAGTGCCTAGGGGTTTCTTTTCCTTCAGTTTTGTATCCAATTTTCGCTCACGTTTGTGTATATAATAGTTGATCCTAATATTCTTTGGTTTCAGGTAGTATTATCCACGATGACTACCTACAAACAGCCTGCCATGTTTGAATATTACACTGACTGTTATACAAAAGTAGTGTACAGAATAATACATTGGTATGATGTGGAAAGAAGAATAGCTGCGCGAATATCATATTTACATGTAGAGTAGTATTCCGCCCAAGAAACAAGTGTTGTTACAATGATGCCACTGATTGGTCTGGCTAGTTTGTTGCAGATTTGTCCGTGCCAGTGGAGTCTTTATCTTTAGTATCAACACAGCATTTTTGAGATTGAGCTGTTGCTAAAGCCTGTCGCACGGCCCTCTCGAACTCGGGCTGATAAAGATGATGAGTTTTGTAATGGACAGAAGGTGGTAGAATAGCATACAATCAGATGAAAGAGACGGAGTACGCGACGACGGTGCTGCTCCTCAGGCCTCAACTCGGCGTCCTGGGCAGGCAAGAAGGGAGGCGGATATACAGCCGGGACGGAGCCAGAAATAACCGATGTAGAAACATCAGCGGCAACAGACGAGGTGGATGTTGCCTGAAAAATGTTGAAGCTATACCTAACGCATCTGCTAAGAAAAGACATACATTCGGATCATCAGAGGGTAGAAGCGATATGTCAAGAGGACTGTAGGACTCGTCGTAGACCGTGTTCTAGACAGGATGAGAGTTTGCTCAAAGATCAAAAGGCAAGGGGATAGGATAATTACTTCATGACGAGAGAAAAAGTTTCTTGGTCTAGTATTGACACGTAAGTAGGGGTGGTAACGACGAGTTGTGCGTGGTTGATAAGAGGGGAGTCGATGCGAATCTGCAGCGTCATCAACTGCAGTAGTCTCATCGTACGAGAGCAGAGAAAACGGGCTTGGACCGGAGTAGGGAGGAGGCGCGTCGTCGGGAGAAGACATGTTGGAGGTAGGGAAAAACGGTTCAGGGTCCTGGTGCAGTTTTTAAGCCCCCTTGCGCTCAAAAGTAACGGGGTCACATACCTTCTTCTAAATCAACTGTACCATCAAACATAAAATCTTTGATCCCACTGTCACTACACTATAGCCAGACTCCGCTACTTTGCCTGCGTTTTGGAGACAGAGAGAATGGTATCTGATCACCCAATTTGCCTCCGGTGCGATCGAGATTGAGCTGATGATCGTCACGACGTAATTTCAAATAAGAGGAACGGAGTCAGATGTTGTTTCTACAGCATTCGACACGAGAAGATTCTGTAAGTCCAAAACGATGAGATGATGTCAGGTATAGTGAGCATGACCCAATTCTTCCAGGTCGACATATGCTTTGAACCATAGCATGGCATTGGGAGGCTGCTTTCACCCCGTCGTCAATCAATCATACGATCTTTCGAGGCGTTCAAATCCAACAATTCTGCGGATCCTTTAGGCTTCTCGAGGACGACGAGGGGTGTCTAGTGAGCGACCATCAAAGGAATGATTCAATGCTTCCGTCCATACATTCCAATACCAACTGTGATTGCCACCTGCATCTTCGAAACGTCCTCTTTCAGCTGCGCGAATGGTCGTTGGACCTAAATCGTGTTCCTGTATGGGCATTATCTAAGCCCCGCATACATCAAACACCTTGGCTCAATTCTTCTATCCACCGTCGGTACACAGACTAGAAGTCCCCAACCTCCCAGTCATTTGGCTTTGATCCGGAACCACGAATGGCCTAGTCAGATCAGGATACCCCCGTAGGCCCTACTTTGGAGCACTTGATGTCTCGCACCTCTAAAACTGTGAGGCTTTCTGCCGCATCACCAATCTCTCCCAATGAAGAGCCCCTCTTTCTAGGTCGAATCCCCCCTCGTCATGAGCCGACTCCGCCGACTCTGCCGCCTCCGATTTCCATATATGGATATAGCGCGAGCACGTGATCACGTCGGGACCGATATCAGTTGAGTCACCCGGCCTCAACCTTGTCGTTGTATCGTCACCACCGCTAAAACCAGAAATTCAGCACAGATATCATCCACGTTTCATCTGTAAGATGAGGATGGTTGAATGAACGGACTCAACATCAATCCAGAAGATGACATCCCTCAAATCTATGTGCCCTCAAAACCTCCGCGCAAACCTCCAAATAACGACAATTCTAGTCTCAACACCATCAATGAAGAGTCCTTCAAACTACACAATTTCAAAGAGCTCTGTCATACACCATTTGAGAGGAAATCACGCAAATTGCAAGATAAGCTCATACCTTTCTGCTCAAGATCTGTGTCCCAATCGCCTTGGCTACGCTTGAACCGGCTCGCCCGGATACTTTTGAGGTTTAGGACCCCCTCCCCCTGAAATCTTCTCGTTTTGCAAGACAGGTTGCACAATGCCTGGCGGGGAACGCTGTCTGTGGTTGTCCTGAAGATCATCAACATATAATCCAAAATACTTACAGATTGAACTCACCAGCAAGATCTCAGAGAGGCCTTCGTATTGACTGAGGTTGCAATTATAAAATTGCAAAGAAAAAGATGCTCATCATGAGCGCCACCTTTGTAACTTCTTCGCTTCGCTCCGGTAAGTCGTGTCGCGAACTGAGGTAATGGCTAAAGGATCCGCCAGTACATCCCTGAAAGACACGCAACCGCTCCTCAACGTGGGTATCCTGATGTCTGCAAGTAGATGAACGTTTCTGCCAGTGGTCTACCTCCTTACACGCACCTTTTTAAAAAGGGGATGCTGACTGTAGGTCGAAATCATCTTGGCCCGCGACCTCCCATCCTCCACCCGCAACACCGGTCTGTAGTGATGACCTGTCTCTATTTTCAAACGACATCGACCCCTGGTACTGAAAACCAGAAGCTCAGGTCGAAACCTCTTCTCTATGCACGTGAAGAGGATAGTGCCTGTTAACCTCAGGATACGAAGCTGATGGGCGAGTTGAGTCAACCCTTCGAAGCGCTTTGGTAGAAGGGGGCAATGCCAGGGAGGCGAGCAAGGAAGTATCATGACTGGGTTGTGAAAGCAGAGTTGACCCATAGCTGAACAGGGGCAGAATGGGCAAGACAAAACAAACGAAGCGGGGCCGTAAATTTCCCGATTTCCAAACAACGCCAGTCACGAAGGAATATAATCGCTCCATGACCGATATACATATTTCTCTTTTCCTAACAAAGAACTGAGTGCTTTACTTGCTTTCTGCAACTTCAAATTACAACAGGAGTCGTATCCTCAACAAACCGCTCGATCCAAAATTTCAACGCTCCAAGATTGACTTCAAGTCAACCCAAGTCACCCTTATACACCATCGGCTCAAGGATAACCACCTCCTCTGCCTGATGTATCGATACAGTTCAAAACCCCAAGTTCCATTCTCAGCATGACTGACATTGCAAGAATCAACTGAGTCTGAGGCCCCTTTGACATCCGCAACTCTTATTATCAGTGGCCTTGACGACTTGCATCCCTGGTACTGTTGCCGCAATGCATCAACTCAAAGTAATCATCTCTTCTACCTAGTCTTATAAACTGCGCTTACAGATTTTAAGGTTTCTCATGCCGGCCCAATTCCCAGTATGGATCGTCAAAGTCAGAAACGACTCAATTTCCTGAATGCGCAGCTCAGTTTTCGAGGGCCTCAACGACCTGTATCCCTAGCAATGTCAAATGGACACTGTCCAATGCTATGGGAGCCGAAAGCAATGAACAATTTCAATAAGGCAGGTTTTGTTTCGCGCTTCCCCTCTTAATCGGTTTTTTCCAGAAACGCCAAAATGAAGCTACATACTCCCTGCAGCTTGCCTTCAAATTTACCTTAGAAGTACCTGCGCGCAGCCCGGATGGATATCCTATGCAATCCTGCTTTCCGCACTCTTCAGCGGCTTACCACAAACATTCAAAAATCACAAAAGCGCGCTCCCTGCCAAAATAGGCGAGGGTCAGCGGTCTTCGTTCATAATCACCATCAAGTGAAGAAGCTCTGACTTTTGTCCCCCGACTTGCGCATTCATAATCATACTGCCTTAAAACACCTGCGTCTTTTGTCCACTGCGTGCAGGCCTCTCCGCCACTACCGGGGCAATGGACTGATTTCGCTAGTGCAAAGGCACCCGATTTGACTCAACATCGCGCTTCCCTAACGGCCGGTTCAAAGCCTATCGAAGAATTTTCGATTTGATTCAAATGAATCGGTAAGAATGGTACTATTCTCTTTCATATAAAATGGGCTCGAACAAGGTACCAATTTGAACTTATCTGCGCCTCGATCATAGCATCTAGTCAATTATGTATACAATTAGTCACGGAAGAGAGTTATTTTCGAAGGTGTAATCCTGCCCGTGTCAAATCTCCGCCCATCCACCGTCACCCTCTTCTACGCTAAAGAAAGCCAAACAGAATACAATGGCGCTCGCGCCCAATCTCATTCCTAATCCACGATAAAGCTGGCCAATACCGCTATGCCTGAACCAGCCCTCACCAGCATCATCATCGTCTTTCAACGCAACCTGCTCCTTACTCTCGAGACTTGTCTGACTGCCTCTCCGCTTTTTTATCCGCTTGATAGGCAAGTCGGACCGTTCTTCTGTCAAGATATGCCAAAATGCATCTACAATACCATTGTAGGGTGCTGGCCGCAGTTCCACACAGCCTTTTAGGGGTTTAGCTGTGCCTCGCACCTGTACCTGTAACCTTCTTCGAATGGTTTCGAAAGGAAGGGTGATGAGTAGTCCAAGACAGCTTCCGCCGAGTTCCATGACTGCCCAAGCCCAAGGGTTTGTCTCTTCTGATATCTGCATACCAAGATAACCAGCGAGGATGGATGGCAACGCAAGAGACACAATGGGACGGAGGATATTGTCGATCAGTGTCGGTATAAAGAGATGAGGGTGGAAGTATATGCCTTTCAGGCCACCTTCATCGCGCAAAATTTGGGAAAGGGCGTCTAGAGGTCCTGTATATGTTCGATAACGGGACGCATATGATTGAACGATGAGGCGAGTACGAACGAGATCTAGAGGAGATAGGAGATAACCAGTGATGAGATGCGATGCAACCGGAAGAATGAGGGGAGGTTGATGAAAGGGGGACATGGATGGAAAGAAGAGGGATTGCAAGAAATTATGAATGAAAGGCTGAAGTGTCGATGAAAGAATTTCCGTGATGCACGATGTCAATAGGCCTGATAAATTAACGTCATTCAAAGACGGCTAATGAGTTGACCCAGTGTACTTGCCTTTCCATAAAGCCAAGTAGCCCTCCCCACGGAAGCCCCCTATTCGTTTCATCATGCCCCATACACCACTGGCACTTCCAACTGGGATAATGTATTCTGGTCGCGTTCCTTCTTCCAAAACGGACCTACGCATGATGTAACCTTGTTCATCTGTAGGCCATGGCGCTGGGCGACAGGAAGGTCCAGTTTGGGGGTCAGCAAAGTAAGAATCATCTTCTGAGGAGTCGCTGAGCTACGTCTGCACGTCAGTCGAGATTGAGTAATTTGAGATAGAGTAATACCGCATCGTCATTGTCGTCGATCAGTTCCGGCTCCTCTGGTTCGCCAGCATCTCGAGGAACCCATTGTACCTGAAGCAAGAGTTTTCCAACTTCCCAAGGCATAGCGATCGCGGTGCTTGAATACTGAAGCATTGCGGATGCAACGAGTGTTTTGAATAGGTCCATGACATTTATACCAGATACCTCACTAAGGTCTAGCGATGGCGAGAGTTCGAAAATTGGATTGTAAGACGGTTTATTCGACCATTGGTAGGAAACACCAGACGAAAGAGGCTCGGAAGCCGCTGCTGACTGAGGAATTGTAGGTGGTACGAAAGCCCACGCCGATGAAGTATCAATGTAGAGATCACGTAGGGATGATGGTGCACTCATCACTTAATGAGATGGTGCACGAAGCCGAGACAGGCGTTCGTTGATGTTAGCTGTCGTCCAGCGCGCAGCAGACAGCAAACTAGCAGATAGTTTGGATGAGCGCGGCATCTTCGGGGCCGTGACATGTATCCCGGCGACGTCACGACCAAACACCCACATACCTACCGAGCTTGTGTGTGACCCTGCGTGACTACGAAGGACAGCTGAAGTTTGAATGAATTTATTTTAGAATGATCTGATCCAGTTTGACAGGCCACTTCTATGGGGAGCCGATGGTCCGCTACTATACTTGTACTGAGCTGGCTTGGAAAGTGGGAGCACGAGGTGTCCATGTGTCCATAAATATTTGCTGGGTTACTTATCAATCAACCTAAGACATCCTATTCAACCAAGGTTTCACCCTCAAATGGAAAGCTTTCGCGGCTGATATCTGTATGATCTCTAATTCCCAGACTTCAGGTAGTCGAAAGGGATACGCATTCTCTTGCTGTTGTTCTCCTGCCCAGGGAACTAGACACAGCTTCAAGCTTGACGTAACGAACTTGATGCATCAAAATTGACGGCTGGTGACATCAGGATTGGTCCCAAAATTCATATAGCCGCAAGGTTCACAATTCGCCTTATCCACGCGCCCTTTTCTCCTCCTTTTCTCCATAAACCTCCCCCATGACTTCCGTAGGCCAGGCTGAGGTAAATGGTGTTCTCAAGCGAGACGCGGATACAGGCGTTCCTGTGCATACATTCGACCCCTCAGCTTCACCGGAGGAAAAGGGTGCTGCGGCAGGCAAGGGTCGTGATCAGCTTAAGAGCGTCGCTGGAGGTCAAGGGGGACCGGAGGCACAAGGTTTGTTGAGTATTTCAAGTTGGTTGCTATGCTAAATATCCCCCGAAATGTCTAGTCCTCCCTGTCCAAAATAGTCCGCCCACTGCCATACCCACGATCACTGTCCAAGACACGGACGAGGGCAGTAAAGTAGTTGCCTCTGAAACCACGCAATCAGCAGAGACTATCCAACAGGAAGCAGCCTCCATGCCAGGCGCGTATACAGCGCCGCGCGCTCTCACCATTCCTGATTGGTATCGTGTTGGTTGGCGTCAAGCGCCCGGAAGGGACGACAATCTTTCAGAAGGAGAGGAAAAAGACAAGGGTGTTCTGGACCTGTTCCTCAAGGAACAGTACTATGGCGATTGGTTCCATAACGCGGGTATCATTATCTTCGTGGGTCTTCATGGTGTTTTACGGCATCCCCTGTCTGATATCTAGAAGGCTGTATTTGCTTCTCATTTTCTTGCTCGTTTCAACTTCGGCTGGGGCTGGGTGTTCATCATCCTGGCCATCTGTACTACCTATTACTCTACTTCAGTCGAACGTGTCAGGCGCCGATCGCGTGATGACATCCAACGAGAATTGGTCAAGACACGCCTAGCATCCGAACACGAGTCTGCCGATTGGATCAACAACTTCCTTGACCGCTTTTGGCTCATATACGAACCTGTTCTTTCTGCTACAATTGTTTCAACTGCTGACCAAATCCTCAGCACCAACACTCCAGCGTTTCTGGACTCTCTCCGCTTGACAACCTTCACCCTGGGCACGAAAGCGCCGCGCATCGACCAGGTCAGGACTTTCCCCAAAACCGCGGATGATATTATCATGATGGACTGGGGTATCTCATTCACCCCGAACGATGTTGAGGATCTCACGCCGCGTCAACTCACGAATAAAGTCAACCCAAAGATCGTCTTGTCTGTCCGCCTTGGGAAAGGTCTTGCGACAGCCTCCATGCCCATCCTTGTAGAGGACATAACATTCAGTGGTTTGCTACGTATTCGGATGAAGCTGATGACGAATTTCCCCCACGTTCAAATCGTGGACGTTTGTTTTTTGGAGAAACCTGTCATTGACTATGTCCTTAAGCCAATCGGCGGAGACACATTTGGATTTGACATCGCCAATGTAAGTCAATTCTTCATTCTACTGGAAGTAAGGAATCTCATCAATCTCACAGGTTCCTGGGCTGTCTTCGTTCATTCGCGACATGACACATGGTATTCTTGGTCCAATGATGTATGACCCTAACGTTTTTACACTGAACCTTGAGCAAATGCTCTCCGGCAAACCATTGGACGCTGCGGTTGGTGTTGTTCAGATCACCGTACGTGCTGCCCGTGGTATCAAGGGAACAAAGATTGGTGGTGGAACTCCAGATCCTTATATTACGTTGAGCATCAATGATCGCGCTGAACTAGCTCGCACAAAATATCAGAATAATACGTACGTCCATGTTCTATTGAACTGCTCTATGCTATCTCACCTTCTGGCGCAGTTTTAATCCGACATGGAATGAGATCAAATTTGTCCTCGTCAATTCTCTTCAGGAATCGCTAGTCCTTTCTCTTTGGGATTACAACGATCATCGCAAGGACTTCCTCATGGGCTCCACCAACTTCGAGTTGTCTAAGCTTCTGGAAGACGCAACTCAGGAAGACATCCGTTCACCCATTCTCAAGGATGGTAAAGATCGAGGAGAAGTCAGATACGATGTTTCTTACTACCCCGTTCTTGAGGCAGCAGATGGAGAGCAGCTACCGGAAACTTGCAAGTCTTCATCATCATTCAGTCCTTATAAGACGATTTACATGTGATGTCCTTATTAGCTGTTGGTATTGTTCGCCTTGTTTTGCATCAAGCTAAGGATTTGGATGCTTCCAAATCTCTTTCGGGCGACCTAAACCCTATGGCAAAAGTCTTCCTGGGTGACTCCAGGAAGCATTCGCATACTACTCCGGCTTTCAAGCATACCAACAGTCCCGTCTGGGAATCAGCTCACGAATTCTTGTGCACAGACAAAGCGTCCTCCGTTGTAACCATCAAGGTTATCGATGACCGCGATTTCCTGAAAGATCCCGTTATCGGTTATATGTCTATCAAGCTCACAGACTTGCTTGCTTCGATGGGTGAAGCGGGTAGAGATTGGTTTCCTTTGAGCGCTTGTCGGAGCGGAAAAATCAGGGTATCTGCGGAGTGGAAACCGCTGAGTATGGCAGGTAGCTTGCATGGCGCGGAGCGGTATACCCCACCGATTGGAGTTGTCAGGTTAATGTTGGACAAGGCCACTGATGTTAAGTGAGTTATCATCTGAGCACTGTGTTAGGACTCCTTTCGACCCATTTTGTCTAGAAACGTCGAAGCAACTCTAGGTGGCAAGGTATAACATCTTGTACTTCTTTTCATTCTGCTCAAACCTTACACCACGCCTCCAGAGTGACCCTTATGTACGGATTCTGATTAATAATGAAGTAAAGGCACGAACGGAGGTTGTCAATAATAGTATGGTAGTTTTTTTTGGGTCATCGTGACAGTACTGACAAGCTTGTTTTGATAGATCTTAATCCTGTATGGAACGAGATTGTCTACATTCCTGGTGTGTCTTGATCTTTCCTTACTTGATTACTTGCCTCATTCTCATGCCTTTATAGTTCATGGTCTGCGTCAGGTTGGTGACAACTCAATAACGTAAGGAACTTTAAGCTGAAGATCATGATCTCAGAGCCTTTTGTTAGAGGTCATGGACTATCAGAACCTTACGAAAGTGAGTATCACCCTCTCTGCGTGCTTCAGTCCTTTCATTGTGCCATTTACTGCAGGATCGTTCCCTTGGTACGGTGGATCTTCATGTCAATGATCTGGCGAAGCAATCTGAAGACGATCGATATCCATTTGAGTCCATTGGTGTCAAGGTGTGCTCTGACCCTATTCGACTGCCAGGGAATGCCTACAAGGGGGTACTCCATTATCGCGCCGCGTTCATTCCAGCTTTGGCACTCAATGGTGTTAGCTTTGACAAGCGAGATACTACCACTAGATTGGACAGTGACATTGCATCAACATCGTCATCAGATCATGGTGCCCCTGTACCCCTCACAATCAGGTCATCCACTCGGACCTCAAGTCCACCTGCTGCTGCGAGTCCTGCACCGACAAATACCCCACCGGTCAGCTCATCTCCTGCTCCCGTGGAGAATGGCACAGGGCAGGAAGCTGCTCCAAAGGAAGAACAGAAACCAAAGGGTGTCGACATGAGTGTGGACGAACTTCTTACTCAACGTGTGTATTCATGAGCTGAACCCTTTTTCTTGTTCTCATAGCTTGCCTAGAATCTGGTATCATTGTTTTCAATATTGTATCTGGAAACATTGCGAAAAAAGCTCGTTTGGAGGTTCTTCTAAATGATGGTTACTGGCCGTGCTTCTCTACAACAAAATCACGGAGTACGCATGCTCAATGGGACTTTACCGGTGAAGGGTTCATCAAGGAGATTGACTTCAACCGAGTGTGGCTACGATTGAACGCTGCCGATGAAGGCGATAGAGATGATGTTCTCGCTGAATGGAAGGGAGATGCAAAGACATTCTTGCGATCAACGCTGGTATGTTTACCTCCAAATACATTTGCTGGAACGTGGCTGATTCTCTCATAGAATGCGGTGCACACATACACTCTTGCCAACGAGAACGATGAGAATGTTTCGACCGTCAAAGTTGAAACGCGATACGTTCCGGTTCCCGTCAAACTGGAACCTCGCGAATCTTTCATCAGTGCGTACCTAGTAGCTATTATAGAGCCTCATTCGACTCTTCTTTCTCTCAGATCAAGGAATACTTCGTGTTGAGCTACTTGACGCTCATAAGCTCGTCGCTGCTGACAGAGGAGGTGAGTTGTGCTAAATCCATCAGACGGGCTGTCCTCAATTTAAAAAATGCAGGAAAATCCGATCCATATGCTGTCTTCTCGCTGAATAGTGACAGGGTTTACAAATCTCAAGTCAAAAAGAAAACACTCAGTCCCGAGTGGAACGAAAACTTTGATGTCGAAGTGGTGTGTCTCTTCATCTCTTTGTCTACTCAAGGTTTGACCGATAATGTATGATAGCCATCTCGAGTAGGGTCGGACTTTGCAGTAGAAGTATTTGACTGGGATCAGGTGGGATCGTCAGATTCTTTGGGCACTGCGAAGATCAACCTCGAGGACGTTGAGCCATTCCAGGCTGTCGAACGTACTTTGAACCTTTCCTCACCAAAACACGGGGAGAAAGGTCATGTTCGTATCCGAATGAGCTTCCGACCTTCGATCATTGCGAAAACCAGGAAAAATACATCGACCTTCTCAACCGCAGGAAGGGCTGTGACACAAATCGGAGCACTGCCCGTTACTGCTGGAATTTCTGCAGGGAAAGGCGTCTTCCACGGTGTCACGGGCCTCTTCAAGCATGGCCGTGACGAAGAGCAACCAGAAATGAATGACCTTCTGTCTGGCCAGGCTTCGCAGCCTGTAGGTGTAACGAATCAGCCTGCGGCGTTATCTGTCGCTGCTAATGACCTGGAAAATAACGGAACTCCAGAGCCTGGAACTCTTAGGGTGACTGTCTTGGATGCTAAAGACTTGGCTGGTGGTGAAACGAGGCCATATACTGTGCTACGCTTAGGCGATAAGGAAGTGAAGACTAAGTATCTTGCTAGAACGACTATTCCAGAATGGTAAGCGAGCAATCCTAGCTTATCAATGGCTTCTCAATCCAGGCTTCCTAGGAACGAGTCCTTTAATTTTAATGTTGGACCACATGCGACTAGGCTCTACGTTTGGATACACGAGCACAAAACCATAGGCAAAGACAAGGATCTTGGCGATGGCGAAGTCGACGTGAGTGTTCTCGTCCTTTATATCCGTCGGACTGCTGATAATTCCTTCAGATCTGGCGCCATATTCAGCCTCGTGGAGTCACCGCAGCAGATGTATCGCTCGAACTTCGCCAGGGCGGCCTTGTACGACTACGTCTCGAATATGATCCTGCTCTACGTCCTAGTGGAAGTCGTGCGTCAATTTCATCAGGCGAGCGTCCGGGCACGACTTCGTCAATAACACATTCGGCCTCACGATTTAGTATAGGAGGACGGTCTCGTCGAATTGTGCCCGAGGCTGAGTGATTTTCGAGGTTGATTTACGGGAGAACGGCCAATGGACTCCCACTTGGGTTTCTGGCTCAACTGACACATTCATTTGATAATACACGTACAATACATATGGCAAATTTTCCGAAGGCACGTACCGTTGCTTGGAGCTTCGATCTTTTCTAGTAATTTGATACACTTATTTATGATAGCCATGTAATTTCTAGTTTTTGCGTTGCTGGGGACGTGACTGAACATCTGAGACGCGTCAACTTGGACAAACTTGAGCTCACTCAGGACGACCATGTCCGTCCGGCGTGGGGATCCTGATTCAGTCTCCAAAACACCCGCTTCACATCCTCTCATTCCATTTCTGCAGCTACAGTCACAAAATACGCTCACTCGCATCTACCAGCTTCCTTCTTCATGTCTCGCTATCTACCGTCTTCTGGCGCCCCTAGAAAGACAACTCGTGATGAGTTTGCTCTGGCTTGAATCTGCCATACCCGCTACAACGATGGCAGCATGGATCGTTCGTGAAGGAAAACAGTTGCGTTAGATGTGTGCTTTCATGGTGTTCGCGCCGGGCAGCCTCATGACTCTGCTCATCCAGGCTGTACGATGATTCACTGAGCAACCTTCACCGACTACATATAGTGCCGAATTCACCGGTTAAGCTGGCACTGAATCCGACATTCAAAACAAGTTTTCGGCAAGCAATTACAGGAAGGTAAGGTGTAGCCGCTTTTGGCGAAGACGAAATATCTCAACTAGGATGGTAGCGGCACAAGCGGAAGTTTTGGAGTTCCTGCCGAGCCAGACGACAAACGCATGCCACTTGATGTAGAAGGTCTGGATGGGTACGCTTTGGAGAGGTGGGAGGTGAATCCTATCGTTCTGGACCAATTGGTCTGCATCGGCTGATGTGCACGCTAGACTATTCTCCATTATATGGTATCATCTGGAACAGGACAGAATCCCCCTAAGCCTTCTACGGGTGTTCTATATCTGCTCCAGAGAAGTGGCCTGATGGTCAGCCATCGGTTAGTACGCTAGTTCACATTCCGGCCCTCTTCCAACGCCTTTCTAGTGGATCACCTCTTCAAATCACATCAATTGGCTTTCAGTTCCTCCTTCACTCTCCCCATGACCAGCTCTGGGCCCTCTTACTCCAATACCTGGACATGGCCGAGGTTTGCCGCCTTTCAGGAGTTGATTTTGGGTTCTGACTCTTCTTCGTAGCAACGACAAATGGATCTTGTTGAAGTTTTAAATTTCCTGTTTATGTTGTCGACTATGCAGCTTGGGAAGGTCAGTTTGGCCAAGCGATGCAGTTTACATCCTCTAAGTTATACTGGACCAGGAGTACTCCACGGAAAAATTGGGTATTAGTCAAAATGCAATGTTAGAAGATTTGCGTGACTATGGGCTCATATGGCAGCGAAGGGTGAATCCTTCCTTTCATTCGTGGCATAATACTGGAAACTGAGTGACATCCAGCCATCGTCCAAACGATTTAGCCCAACACGTTTGTCGACTACACTGACGTCGTCTTCTCCCCCACAGCCTACAGTGACAGGAACAGGCGCAGGAGCTCAGGATGGGTTCATCGTTCTGGAAACCAACTATCGGATATATGCTTATACTGGTACATAAAAAACCTGCACACTGACTGACTATGTTTCTGACAAGTCCCTTAGACAATCCTTTGCGAACTGCTGTCCTCAATCTTTTTGTCTCCCTAAAATACCGCTTCCCGAACCTCGTGGTTGGCTCTATCACCCGTGATAGTGTCAAGAAGGCCCTTAATAATGGGATAACGGCGGACCAGGTATGTTTCCTTAGGCTCTCCTTAGCAAATGCATAATCAATGACTTGTTTGACAGATCATTAGCTACCTCATAACCCATGCCCACCCGCAAATGCGGAAAAATGTCAACAGTCCCTTGCTTAATAGTCCAAAGCGGCTCATGATCCTTTACAGAACCCTCTTCTGCCAGTAACAGTCCAAGACCAAATTCGGCTCTGGGAGCTCGAGCGAAACCGACTGAAGTCCTCGGAAGGTCTGTCGCCATAAAAACTCAAGTTATGAATCAACTAACAGGTCTATTGTTCAGGTTACCTCTACACATCATTTACGTCTCAGGCTGACTACGAATTGGTCCTTGGTTACGCAAGGGAGCTCGATGTGGTTTTGTGGGAAAACGCAGGGAAGCGGTGTTTCTTTGGTCGCATAGAAGGGCATGCGAATATCCGAGGCTTTATAGAGAGGAGAACGAGTGGAGACATGACATGATCTTCATCATCGGTATATGTAGCCCCCTGTACAACTTATACGTTATTCATACGAGTTATTTCATTACTCTGCACTACTGTTGGCGGGGCGACCATCATTCCTGGATCGTCTCGTGAGGAAAGAGCAGTGTCGCTGGTGTCTAGCCCTTAAATCTTGAAGGATCGCGAATGAACCGTACCACAAACAGGTGCTCTCGTCCCGCCCTACGGCTTAACACGATCTATTCTATATTGAGAAAAAGATAAAAGAATTTCAGCAAGCACACTCACGTCGCTTCTTAGCCCATAAAGTTTCGACATTCGTTCCTGAATGCCAGGGACATCGTTCTCTGCCACGGCAACAAGATAGAAACGGCCCCGCTCTGACATCAGCTCCTTATTTATATATAATAGACAACGAGCGTATCAACAAAAACAATATTTGAAAGATGAGGTGAAATGAGCATACCTCGACATGCTCGAGGAATACGTTGGTCACATTCATCCCATCCATACCCCCCGCCCAAGAACCTGATATGCCGCGTCTATCCTGCGCATCACTCATCTCCTCCTGAATTGTAGGGACGTACGGTGGGTTGAATAAGATGATGTCTACAGCGTGCTTGAGGCGCACAGTCAATGGCGAGGCAAAGCTCGCGTTCATGACGTCCAGCGTCACCTATAAAGAAGGATCAAATGACTTGAGTCCCGGCATGAATCGAGATAAGTCGACTGACTTTGTTTTGGGTCCCTGTCGCGCGTGTGCATGTGCACGCGTGTGGATTTATGTCGGAGCAGAGGTACACTGGAGGTGTGTTAATGCCGAGTTTACTGATCGGTCGAGGTGCAAGCAACGCACGTACAGAAGGCCCGAGAATTTTTCCGATGAATGAGGAGACACAGCCTGATCCCGAGCTGGAGAGCTAACTTGAGGAAATGTTTAATGTCTAATACAATTTGAGCTGACCCAATTTCAAGTGATATGATGGGGTGCAGATCCTTGAGCTCCTTTTCGTCCTCTTCTAAAGCGTCAAGGAGGAGAAATGTGTCCTCTGCGGGCTCATAGACCTGGTCGTAATCTTTTGCGGTCAAATGAGAGAGATCCGGCGTTGGGATCATGGGTGAAAGAAGATAAGATCTTATCTATGACATAGGGCGACTGTTTCTTTTATCTACTCTCAGAGCGGTCATCGCTTTTTCATTCCCTCGTGACTGCTACGATTAGCCTTGAGAACAGGTCTTGATATATGAACCCGATCGGTGTACTTTGTCTGACTATTCAATCCGCACACATAGTCCCATGGAACAGGTTATTAGGAAGCGCTCCTGATCCCTTCGTGAGCGTCCATATCAACGACGCAGCAGAAATTACAAGAACAAAGCATTTGTATCACGAGTATGTACTTTGTAATGTGGAGAAAGATCCGATGATCTTGACGATCTAATGTTCAGCTTTGAACCGACATGGATGGAAACAAAGTACATTGTGATATGCTCACTCACTGAGATCCTGAATCTACGTTTACATGATCGTCACACATATCGACGACATGCTCTGCTTGGGGAGGCGCAGTTCCAATTATCGCATTTGAAAGAGGACATGGCCCATGGTGGGCACAACCTCCCCTTAAGCAAGGGCGAGAGACAACGAGGAGACCTGCTGGTCAATTTAGCGTATTATCCAGTTAGCAAAGGAGTGGGCAACATTTCAAAATATGGTGAGATGCATGCTGCAAAATGCGTGATTTATGGATTGACATTCACATTAGCCACTGGAATAGTCACTCTGTACATTTCGGAAGCACGACGGCTATCCCCGCGCGGATCGACCGCAGATGACATCAGTACTGTGGCGCAAGTAAGCCTCGGATACGACGATGCAGTCATGCATACGACGCGTCGAATAGGTGGGACAAACCCTGCATGGGAAGCGACATATGCCTTCTATTGTCCCAGTCGGACTGCTTGCGTGATTGTGGTAAGAATTCTAGACGAGGATGGAGTTGTAGGTGAGTTATCCTTGCGGCTGGACGACCTGATGGAGGGCAATGAATGGTGGCCGCTGAGCGGGTGTACGAGTGGTGATCTGAGGATGAGTGCGTCGTGGGACGTGGTGTGCATGACTTGAGGACGTATTGTGCGGCGCTGTAGTGTAGTGGTTATCACTCGGGGTTTTGAAGTTGAATTTCCCGTAACCCAGGTTCGAACCCTGGCAGTGCCTTGTGTTTTTAGGGCATTAAAGTTACCTTTTGGGGATACGGAAAAAACCGAGGCTACGTCAGAATAAAAAGTTTGGGGCGCAGATATGCTCGCGTGTAACCACAATGGCGCAAGGTCAGTTTCCTGCTTATTCGGACTTCTTTTGTTTATTTTGCGCCACAGAGAAGCCCGCGTCAATAGTTCCGCTGCTCTCCAGAGCTCTTCACCGCATCCGATCCACCCCGCCCAGGGTCATCGCCTCGCCCCCAACCCGTCCGTACCTCTCTTCTTCCTTCTGAAGCTCTTGCTCACATCTCCATCCAGAACCGAGAAGAGCAGCCGTCGCTCTTATCATCCGTGTTGTGCCATCTCATTCTGCTCCTGCACCTTCTTCACCCTCATCGCCCCTTTCTCTCTCTGAATTCTTCGAGCAAGATTGGGTTAACGACCCCAATGCCCGACCCGAGATTCTCTTCCTTCATCGCCATAATTCATCCGCAGATGAGGTGTCGTTGGCTCAACCGCGTAGTCGCAGTACGCAAGAATCCCATGTCGCGTTCCCCGGCGGAAGGACTGAGCCCGATGACGAGGGTGGATTGTACACTGGTGCGCCGAGTCAGATATCCAGCGCTTTTTCTCCTACTGATCCCTGAGCAGCTATGCGTCAAACATGGGAGGAAATAGGCATTGACCTCGCCGAGCGTCAATACACCTGCATTGGTCAGCTCGATGACCGCGAGATTACCACCTCTCTAGGTAAACGCCTCCTCATGATTCTTTCTCCCTTTGTCTTCCTCCAGGTTACTCCCGATGCCCCGCTGCCAGACCCCATCGATTCCACGTCCCTCCATTGGACCCCACTCACATCTCTTGTCTCACTCGCCACTCTGCCTCGCTGGTCCACGGTCACCGTCGACGCGGCTTCTCGTCTCGCACCTAAACATAACACTGCCCTCCGGCTACTCATCCGCCTGTTAATTGGCACAATGGAGTTTCCCGCCATCCTTCTCGACACCAGCTCCTCTGCCCCGCCTCTCGCCAATATAAAGTCTCAAAGCACTCTCGAGAAAGGCGTCCAGTCCCGTCCTCCTCAGAATCTCAAACTTTGGGGTCTATCTCTCGGCATGACACTTGATTTGATGTCGTACATGATCTTTTCCACTCCAACCTCAGGGTTCAACAATCCTGAGGGTGTCGATTCGACAGTATCCTCTCCGCTGTTGGGATCAATGCAACTCCCGTACCAGGCCGAGTTCGAGACGCTGCGTGTGGATGTTGTTGCCCCGAGCCTCGCGAGCGTCTTTCCCCGTTTCTCCTACCCTGACGTAAACTTTTGGATCTGGTACGTCTCTTTTATTCGGAGTTTAGGTTCATCTTTTCACCACGATATAATGTAGGGTCTTTGGCAAGCGGTATCGGGCGGTTGTGCGTGGTTGGGAAGCAAGTGTTCGTTCAGGAGGAACCAATGACAGACGGTATGAATTGTATCACATGGCCTGATCGTGTAAATCTGATATGTTCCTCTAGAATTAATTGGTCTGGCTCGGCCCTCAGCAATTTCTACGCCGCCATTCGCAAGGCCCTAGTCGTTGTGATTGTTGCACGCGCACTCGGAATTCTGTTTGGTGTCGGTTTCACCCTTTGGTGGTTATTCAGCCGGTAGATCTGCTTCAGACTACGTGCGTCATCACGATTTCCCGCCGCTCTTTATACCGTGCAACGCTCGCGCGCAGGGACACTGATTTTGATCGCAACAGCGCGAATCAGCCGATAAACATTCATTTCCTATGTTATTTTGGTACCGTACCCCAGGATTTTTCTTTTGTCGGGCACTCTTTCCTTCTCCAATGGGATCCTTTCCAATGTGATCTTTTCCTCATTTCATATTGGGGCGGTTACAGGACCGCTCTTGCATGCTGCACAAATGTTCTACACACTACGGGATTCGGAGATGACGACTTGGACCTTATGACAATGACACGATTTGCCTTTGCCTTTGTAACCACTTGTATAATCGAGAATGATAAGCTCTCAGCTGCTCTGGATGTGAAGGTGTGTGTACCAGTACGACAGTGGATGGGTGTTTCGTGGTTATGACATGACATGACATGTGAAATGGTGAGTTATCTCTGAGTGGAGTCTATGACGCAAGCGCGTACATACTTAGGGTAGGCTCAACACCGCAAGACTGATGACATCAGGCGCCCGCGCACTGAAAGAGCTTGACTACCCCGTGTGGATGGATCTACACGTTTATGTCAGTGTCTGGTGAGCTCACGACTATTTATTAGACACGAAATACGAATAGACTAATAAATTTCGTATATTGTCTGATTTAAAGAACAATATCATTAGATGTTGGTGTTGGAAGATACAAGGGACTTTAAGTGTTCGATGTCACTACAGAGGGAGCCCGCAGACATCACAATCTGGACGGCTGTGCTCGTTTGCGAATGTGCAGTGTGGGCAGATCCTAAGGGAAGAATCACCTGCATCTCCACGACGGGTCTCTTCGGCCGCGATCTGGTCAAAGACCTCCTGTGGTATGTCCTCGTCCATGTGGGACGTTGAACTTCCAGGCACAGAAGACGAAGGACGCGCCGCTATCAAGTACAGGTCAGAAGAAGAGCAGAACAGAGCAGAGAGATAGCGACGTACGAGCACTTTCTCGCGTGAAGGTCATGAGCGTTTGCCATCCATCTGTGACGAGAAGAGAATCGAGCGCAGACGGCTCCTTCAGAAGATCTGGATGTGAAACAGTTCGTATAAACACCTTCATATCCTCCTGAAAATCGACTCTCTCAGTCATTTTAATTTCGCTGGGAGAGTTGGTAAACTACACATACCGGTGAGAATAGCTGGCTTGACTCAAGGAAGGCTACAAGATGCCAGTCGCTCAAATAGGTCGCGAGTTCCTTTCTCTTATGAAATTCACCAGGTCTAGCAAAGCGGCTTTCGAGAATATTGGGTGCATCTAGGCTTTGGAGGGTGGACATAACGTTTTCGACGCTCTGATCTTCGAGACCGGGACGATTTTCGATTTTGAACTGTGAAGATCTGAATATGGGCGACGGGTTCTGGGGAAAACCATGAGTGACCTATGGGTGCGAGATCAGAGTCACAGAAAGGCGATGGCGACGACAGTGCATACATTCAGCATGAGATACTCTACAGGAAAACAAGGTTTCGCGCTCTTCTTGACCTCAAGTCCATACTCATTCTTATACGTGAAGAACACGTCAGGAACATATCGCGCCGTCTCCTGACTTCGATCTTCTTCCTTCACACGAACAATACCTGGGTCGACACTAGCCTCAATCATATCTGCTTCCACCATGGCAAGAGCCTGCTCAGATACTTGATAGGCAGCAACGTCAACATGGCCATCTTCAGTCGCAGTTAGAACAGCGGTGACTAGTCGAGATGCAAATTGTCCTGTGGGTGACGATACCGACGCAGTGGGGTTGGCTTTTTGTACATTTGCGGCAAAAATGGCTTCCAGTGACGAAAGGTAGAACGATCCTGGATGTCGCTTGTACACATTCTTGGATCGGTCTTCCGGCGTTGGATCTAGGTCAGTGAATATGTAGCCCACAATAGTCAAAGGGGTCGAAGCGGAGTTAGCCAGCTCTCGTATACGCGTTTCGTCCTCCCAGGGTAGTCCAAGCGTCAGCCCATCCAGCTCTCCTTCTTGCGGTGGTTCGTGAATGGCCTCCACCACGGCTTTTACACCCATCGGAACTTTGTCATAGGGCTCATAACGTCCGATAAGCCATCCGAAACGCTGAAGGCCGGTGTTGCGCCACGCTTGGAGAAAGCGTTCAATGATATCTGTGGACGCGATTTCAAGATGGTCAACCATTCTGAATGGTTGTGACGCGAGTGTGATCGCAGATGGTTGGCATGCGGTGCAAATTCCTGCTGGCCACGACGCATGCCCTCCTGCGGGACACGGGACCTTGACCTTATAGAAGAGAGGTGTCAACGGAGGAAGAGAAGAGGATGCAGAAGCGGATGTCTTGGGAGTAATCTTGCGAAGATATGCATGATATGAGAGATGCTTAATGTTGTTTTCTTTGTGATATACAGCATCGTAAGGTTCCAAAGGCATGCAATAGTCGCACATGCCTTTAGGGCCGTGCTTGCAGAATTGCGCGTCGCGTCCGCGTGGCAACATTCCAGTCTGACCGCGCCAGTAGGTATCAACGGGATCTTCGATTACAAGCTCCCATGGTCGTTTCGTGGCGTCCGTTGTTGGGACCGGCTGCGTACTGGAGACAAGCTCACTCGCCACTGAGGAAGACGGTTTAGATTGGTATCCCACAAAAACAAGATCGCCATGACTGTAGAGCGTGTCAGCAGAACTAACACAAAAACGACGCCAAAGAGCTTACTTGAGTCCAAGGTTCTTTAGGGTTCTACCTTTCAATTCTGAGAACTTGACTTCATTCCCGCGCGGTTGATTTGAAATAGTAAAGCTCGAAAGATCGGCATCTGGCGCGGTCTCAAAGACCTGGACACAGAATGCTTCAGCTTCATGAACGCAAACCTGGAAAAATATGATATACCTTGGCGAGCAACTCGGATATGTCAGTTGTGGGCTGTAAATCGAACCTGAAGTTACCATCCTTGGATCTGACTCGAATCAGCTTTTATACAATTGAGTTACTTAGCTAGACTTCATATAATAATAGATGGCTTACCATCGTGTTGACTTGCGATGAGATGGGGATGCACTTGACGCCCGAACGCGTACGCGTAATGCTGAGTCAGCATCACGTGGCCGAGGATGCTTCAAATTCAGTCATAATTAAGTTCAAGAATCTTCTGGAGAGGCGATGTCATGATCATGACGTACGTAGCATGGGCATGCGATTTCATTTGTCGTATGGTTGCGTGGTCGCGTGGTGGATAGATGTCTTTGAGAGATCAACCTATGGGTGGTCTTAGCCTTCTTTTGCTCGGTCGGAGATAGCACCGGGTCCTCAAGCTCCAAAATGATTTAAAATTCGCCTCTAAGGTTGAGCAATTGAGGAACTTCTCATTTCCCTGCAGAGATAGATTTTATATTGACTTCGGGGCCTTCTGGGCTGTGTGTCAAGGTCTAAAAATGACTAAATCACAGAGTGGCGTATATCTGGCTATGTTTGTCGCAATCTTGGGAAGCGATGGCGAATCATTGCGATATTGCCCATCCCATGCTTCCTTGCAACTCGATTTCGCATGGCATGGTCATCTGAACACCCACACTTGAACTTTCCCCCGTGCTTATGCATCCCCTCAACAGACAGGAGTTAACGTCTCCTCCTCTTTCTCTCAAATTCTCTAAGGAAGTTCAAGCAGAGTTATCGTTCTGGGAACAATTTCGGTTCTCCTTTGACATGGGCAATGATTCTTCAAATGGATCGTCCAATCCTTCTCCAACACAGCGGGCTTGTTCTGTGTCGCCATCAAGCTCACGAGGGCCAGGGGAAGACCATGACATAGGTATGTACTATTGATATATCAACAACTACTCTGTTCATCGAGTATCATATCCATTAGATGCTCAGGATGCCGTCTTACTTGGCCAATTTGCTGCCGGGGCGGGAATGTCCTCTTATAATTCATCACATACAAATTCTATTGAATCCTTACTGGCCCAAGGGGCTTACCCGTCTTCTTCTGAGTTGAACGATAATCCATTTAAGCACGGAGATACGACACATACACATACACATACCCAATCCCCGCCACTTTCGTCTTCAGACTTTCCTTGGGATCCTTTTCTTTCTCGATACCAAGGCCACCAGACATACCTAGATCAGATCTCTCCGATGCAGAGGGATGGTTCAACGGCGAGCTCGTCATCACACCCTTATGACGGACTTTCTTTAATACTCCATAACGCAAACCCTCCAGAGAACCCTGGTAGCCTCTCAAGGCACTCATCTACCAGCGCCACTGTAGTTGGATCTGCCTCGACCGCAGAATCAACATCGGAACCGAGTCCAACCACAACGGAGTTTGACCGTACCCTGACAGCCGAAGAAAAAAGACGAAGGAATACAGAAGCGTCTGGTGAGTTGTGGTCTTGCTCACTGCTAAGACACCATTCAAGCCCTCGATAGCACGTTTCAGGGTCAAAAGGAAACAAAGAACCCTCAACCTTGAGAGGACAGTCAACGATTTGACGGGGCGCGCTGAGGATTTGAAACGTCAAGCTGCTGATCTTCGACGTGAAAACGGCTGGCTGAAGGAGATAGTTATTCTCAAAGGCAGTCAACGTGCTGTGACAAATCTAGCGAGTCGTATCATGGCAGAAAGCACGCATAGAGCAGTAGAGGGAAGCTTGAGTAAAGAAGAGGACGAATCTTCGGAATCATCTGACCCAGAGGGGGCATCGACGTCAAAAAGGAAAGGAAAATCTCGCAGGAAATAGCTCCATCTTCTTTCATCCTCGTTAGTCCACTCTACTCTTGTGTCTCCTTGATGTACCACTATCAATTTCAACCTGAGCATCCACACAATCGTCGTAGTATACACTCAGCCGGCCTCGGATTGGCATTATTCAAATGGAACACAGGTCCACGAACAATACCAGACCGGTTGCCGTGATTATACAGTGGCGACTATCGTGCTAGAAATCTGTGAGATCCCAGATGAGTCTGGTAATTCAAGTGGACCGCGACCACCGGACGGTTGCTTTCGATAATATCCCGCCCGAGTCCAACAATTTGTGCAGAAGTTATGGAAAGTTGGCAAATGTGCGAATGAGTGTCGAGTTGGCGGCGAGAACCAGGGATATCGTCTATAATGAGTATACAGGAAGAGAATAAATGAGCGATCCATGAGAGACTTTATTGTAACGTTTTTTCGAGCGTGAGACATTTACTCTCCTAAACGGTCTAAGCCATGTCCTTTGGACGACCACCGTCAATCAACGTTGGCTTTAAGACGTCACCACCTGACCGCGGATCCTTCCCTTTGGACCACTATGGTCTGTCGAGTCCTTGGTATGTGGAAGTTACGAATCCTAATCGAGCTATAGGCGAATGCAAGGATACGATGAAGCTATATTTGAAATGTATGCGGGAGAATGATAGTACGTCGACGGTCTGCAGGGAACTGAGCAAGAACTATCTGGAATGTAGGATGTCAAAGTACGTTCTTCCTGACTTGGAGCCCTTTCCTTACTGACTGGCCTTATTCAGGGGTCTAATGGAACGTGACGAGTGGAGAAATTTGGGTATGGGAAATCTCGTGAAAAAGGACGAGAATGCCCCTGCAGCGGAGACGCCACAGCCGTAGGCTACTACAGTATTCTCCTCCGTTCAGAGTTAGGATGACTGTTGGCACTTACAATTACAAATACAGTTCAGCGCCATCTGCTGCTCGGACAAGGTGTCGCATGGTGCAGACACCGCCAAGCTCCTCTTTATTTACGTGCTTCCATATCAGGTTCTCTTTTCTTTTTGACTTGGTACTGGGAACGCAAAGTCGCTTTCTTGGCATAAGTCAGTGAAAGTGCATGAGTGTTCCATTTTCTCTTGATGTCTCTTCATCTTCTGCCTACGACGGACCCAGCTATGTACGACAACGTCGCGATGCCAGACGTGTGACCACGTGCGTTGAACTCGGTGTTTTTGTTTCTAGCCATCTTCATGGGGCTCACCGGGCAAAATCAGGCTGTCAAGTCATAGAAGACGATCCTGAGAGAATCTTCATGAGGGCTTTACGTAGTGTTCCACTGCAATCTAATAGTATAAAATGGACGACTGGTCTTCTGCTTGTTGGGCTTCTTCCACCAGACACAGACGATGTTTCCAGTTGGTTTATGCACTACTCTACTTGCTGCTGTTCTAGCCACAGCACTACCAGTCCAGAAGGTGTTTGATCTTCAGGTATGATATAGGTTGACTGGACGGACCGTCTATCTGATCATGCATCATAGGGACATCGTGGAGGCCGAGGCGAGACTATTGAAAATTCACTCCATAGTTTTTCATGGTATGAATTAAGAGTCAGGTTTTCCCGATGTTAGTCCATGTCATGTGCACTGCTTAGGGGCTTGATCGATGGGGTCAAAACTCTTGAACTTGATAATGGAATAACAAAGGTAGGAAACCAAGTTTGTCGTATTGTTCAAATGCTCATCTGCGTCAAGGATGGTGTTGTTGTTGTATCCCACGATCAATTCATAGCACCAGAAAAATGCGAAGATACCGCCCCTGCTGTCAGTGGATGCTTAACTGTTCTCACATTGAAGATTATTGATCAATGATCTACACAGTTCGCAAATGACCCGGACTTTCCTTATGTTGGAAAGTTTATTGTTAATCTTACTCTGGCCCAGATCAAAACTCTGGACTGTGGTTCTGAACGTCTCATCGACTTCCGTAAGTTCAAGTCCGGCATTAATTTGAAAGCTGCCAATAGGACATACAGCTCTTCAACTGAAATACCCCCTCAACAAAATGCCCACACTGCAGGAGGTTTTCGACTTTGTGGGCTGCGCCGACCCCGAGCGCAAGATGCAGTTCAACATAGAATCGAAGATCGATCCTACTGCACCCTCTCATTCTCGTGGCGTTGATGATTTTGTTCAACTACAGCACGCGGTGTTCAAGAACAGTGGTTATGATCTCAACTCAATCACTGTAAGTTGCTGCGATATGTAATGTCCCGACTGATATTCATCCGATCGTCCAGTATCAAAGTTTTGACTGGAGGACATTGGTTGGTATGAAGGCTCTCGAGCCCAGTATCCCTACTGCTGCCCTCGTCTCGAGGCAAGTTTATCGGAATGGATTTCTTTATCATATAATCTGATGATCCTCGAAGCACCACCGCTGGTGATATCAATGGAACCACCCCCTGGTTGGCTGGATTGAAGCTGAGCGACTTCCCTGGTGACACAGTCGACGTCAAAATTGCCGAGGCTGCCAAGTCTATCAAGGCCGATATCTTATCTCCTGCAACTGATAGCGATGTGAGCCCGGTACAAGATCCCACTCAGGACGGCTACATTCCCTTCACCACGCAAGCTATGGTGGACCGCTCCCATGAACTTGGCATGAGGGTTATACCTTGGACGGTGAGCCGATCCACAACGCGGGTGCGTCAAATGACTGACCGTGTGCTCCAGGTTGATCGCTGGAACCGCGCGGACCAGCTACTTGACTTTGGGGTCGACGGACTCATCACGGACTTTCCCGCGCAATTGCGTCGCCTTCTTCAACAAAAAGGACGGGGGCTCGCCCCAACATATGACCAAGAGAGGGTTTTTGGGTGCTTAGCCAAGTTTACTTAGTCTGAGAAATGAATGTGTAGTTGCGTGAAACAAAGTCACTGCCATCAAGCACGGGACGGATCGGGTAGTCGGCAAAAACTCCGCCAGAAGACGCGCCCTGCTCCTCTCCAGCACCCATGGCGTCCTTTCAAGCCGTGAAAAAGGCGGTCAATCTCGCCCCTACCATCCGCGCATCGCCCAAGGGCATCCCCGTCGTTCCTCTTCTCAATCTCACCGTTCGCGCCCCGTCATCCGGTCATGACCACCATGGGCCCTCGGGTCCCCGCGCCGACGTGCAGCCCAAGTGGGCAGGAGGTCTTTCGAGGTCTTCTGCAGGGCTGGTCTCCAAGACATACGTCAGTGGTATGTCAATCCACAGTCGCACTCTCCATGCAAATCGTTCTCAAATCACCGGCAGCACCCATAAACCCGTCTTTCCAGCAGCGTCTTCTCCACACCTCTGTTGCCCGCAAGGATGCTCCTGATGTCCCCGACTTTTCACACTACCGCGCCCCCAACACCGACAGTAACCGCGCCCTCTCTTACTTCATGGTCGGTTCACTCGGTGTTCTCTCTGCTTCTGCTGCCAAGTCCTCTGTAACCGAGTTCTTGCAAACCATGGCTGCCTCTGCCGATGTGCTGGCTTTGGCCAAAGTCGAGGTCGACCTCAGCACCATCCCGGAGGGCAAGAACGTCATCATCAAGTGGCGAGGCAAGCCCGTCTTCATCAGGCACAGGACATCCAGCGAGATTGAAGAAGCTCGTTCCACCGACTGGAACACTTTCAGGGATCCTCAGTCCGATGAATCCCGCGTCAAGAAGCCCGACTGGTTGATCATGTTGGGTGTGTGCACCCACCTTGGATGTGTGCCCATTGGTGAATCCGGAGACTTTGGAGGCTGGTACGTCGCCTTTGCAGGTGATTTCTGTCTCGTTATCTCACTCTTTCCTTCAGGTTCTGCCCCTGCCATGGTTCTCACTATGATATATGTGTGTTTTCCCCACTTACCAGTCGCTCATCTGCAAACACTAACTTTTTTGTTCCAGCTGGTCGTATTCGCAAAGGCCCTGCGCCTCTCAACCTGGAGATTCCTGCTTATGAGTTCAATGATGCAGAGGGCAAGGTCATCATTGGATAAATTTGCTACTGTATTCCCGTAGACAAAGACTAGGGTTTGCCAATATAATTCTAGAATTCTGGTCTTACATAAGATCTTGAGAAGACACTTGTGATGCGACGGAGGACTTGTCCGCATCTCGCACATTTGTGTCCTGAACTCTCACTATTACCATGACAAAGGTTGAAACTCTGACTTTCAGTTCCCTCTGGACTCTCGCCACTTCTCCTAATAGCTTCTACCTCCTAGGCTATGGCTGGCTTTTCGGCATGTGTAAGCCGTCAGGCTGCGGTTCTAATAAACTGAGATTGAAGCGTTTCATACAGCCCTTTGGGTGACGTTCTTTGGAGGTGTCATCGCCTTTAGGACTTTACGTATGTATTCAACCAAAGTTCCAGGACAGGTGCGCTCATCGGAGAATATTGCAGCTCGTCAGATGTTTGGAAACCTCCAGCACAAGACCTTCCCCATCTACTTTGTTATCTCCATGGTCTTGTCATCTGCTCTTTTAACTCTCTGGACCCTATCACACCCCAACGTTGTCGATCATTTCACACGACCGTATGTAGCCGACGTTGCACAGGCATACGCGCTGGCAACTGTTCTCTTGGGACAAGGCTTCAACTACTTTGTGATTGGGCCTTTGACAAGCAGGCAAGTGCTCCAAATTCGGCAAACTCTCATGACGTTATTAATCAAACGGTGAAGGACCATGTTTCAGCGCCATAAGCTGGAAAAGGACGAGGGAAAGGCTTACAACGAACCTGGAGTATGGATCGCCTTGATTGATTTGTTCTGAGAATTAAACTACTCTGCAGGTGTCCGATGAGATGAAAGCGCTCAATCGCAAGTTTGGCACACTGCATGGTATTAGCTCGCTCGCCAATCTTGGTTCTGTCATTGCTTTGGGTTTCCACGGTTTATGGATAGGGAGCTTCGGCCTCTGAACTAATAGTCACACGATTGGTGTATATTCTGCACAATGTAAACAATTCACCAGATGCACAACAACATGCGCATTGTCAATAACAAAGGAATCGAGTAAAAATATACAAAGTCGTACAGCGCTGGATCTGCCTCCCATTTATGCCCCAACCGTCTCTAGCTCCGGCAGATAACCTTCCCGCAAGCTTCTCTCCAGTTTCCTTATCTCTTCCACCGATGTGGCCTTGGCTATCGCAGCCTTGACCCTCTCTTGATCCTCTTTAGACATCAAGCGACCGGCCTTGCCAGCAGGGAGTGCTGGTTTCGGTTCGTCCGACGTTAGTAGCACCTTTGAAGAGTTCGTTGTAACGGTTGTCTGTATTGTTGTTGCAAGCGCGGTTGGTAGGCCGTCCGGCGTTACGAAAAGTGCCTTGCCCGCTTTACGTTCCTAGAAAAAATGGCGAGGACGCAGAAATAAGCCGACGGGCGAGAGATTCGATGAGCTTTTCGTGTCGCAAGACCATAGGAGAGGGTGCTGGTGAGCGCACCTTGTCCCGAATTCTCTGGAAATCTAGAACTCTTAGCCCAGGAATTCTCCAGGCAAGCCATTCGCGATACCATTTTTTCTCCCGAACTGGATTCCCCAAGAGAGAAAGGTATTTGAGGTGCCGGAGCTCCTTGAGTGGTTCGAGATCGCCCAGCTCGACGATATTGTTGTTGGTGAGTACAAGAGTGGTTAGGTTAGGAACAGACAAGTGTATCGAGGGTGAGATGGTGGTGATTCGGTTGTTCGCGAGGAGGAGAGTCTGGAGGCGTTTGAGGAGTGGAAAGTTGCCGAGCGTGACGATGGCGTTATCAGTAAAGTCTATTGCATCGTGCTGGTCCTGTACACCACGGCATGAAGGGGATGCGTTCAGCAAAAGCGACTGTGCACACGCACCTTGGTCACACCAAGATTTTCGATGGTAGGGATTTTGTACCCTGCCACGCCGATGTATGAGCAATTGAAGGGGTAAAGGACGAATACACACCTCGGAGATCCAGTTGACGCTCCTTGACGGGATTGAGACCCGCTGATACCTGAGCTAGCAGCTCTGGAGTGAGCTTCATCGTCAAGGAAGAATGGAGATTAGAAGAACTTGTAAAAGTTTGAACTCAGATCAACGCGTTTTGGCACCTGCCCAAGAAGTACCGGCACGTTTTGGCCACTCTGCCACACTATTCCTTCCACCCATGAAGCCGCTTCACGAACGTCTCCATTTGTGCGAAGTTCACTGCAGAACCGCGTTTGAAGCTGCTCACACCCTCCCAGATATACCGACGATGACACGTATATTTTTGTCCCTGTGGACGACGGTATTGAGACTCGTTCGTTGACTATACATCGGGTGTCTGGCAATATTGTCCTCAATGGTAAGTATGGATGAGGAATACTGCACACGAGCTGATCTAGTAGCAAGGTTCCAAGACACCCCTACCTCGCACTGCTTTCCGGTATCAAAGTTCAATATATGGCATCGTTGGTCTAATATCCTTGTCTCTATGTGTGTGCTGCATCTCGCTGGAATTGTCCCTACCAGTCTAATGCTCTAATTAGCTGACTATATTATCGTCATAACCGGCCGCGAACTCAAAGGCCGACTCACAGGTCATGACGTTTACCGTGCTTCGAAATTCGATATTCTCCCATTGAATCCAAACGTTTCCGTTCAAAATCCTAATCATCCTGTTGAGGCGCATCTTTTGGCTCTCGTGTCCTCTCATCTGCGCGGCGGCAACTTTCTGTTTGCTTATGGCTGGGACCTCACTCGTCGCTTGCAGGCGCAGTGGAAGTCACAGGAACAGGCGGCTCACAGAGCATTTTGGGAGATGGTACGTCGTTGCACTACGTCTTTAGCTTTGGTCAACCGTGGGTCACTCACTGGAGATAGGCGGACGACCGTTTCTTTTGGAATAGGTGGGTCGCAGTGATGTTATCTACCCAAGCTCGCTTTTCAAGTCCTCCAGGTTCTTGCAGACTAAACTGATTGAGGCGAGCGCGAACCAAGACGTGCGTTCCCGGAAGCTCGGATTTTGCCATTGACATTGACTGTCCCTTTTGCTAGCTCTCGCAATTCATTCTTCCCGTTATGTATGGAAGTAAGTACTTGTCCATGGGTTATATCAAGACGTAGACTAAACTCGGCCGGGCAGCTTTCGATTTGCGTTCGGCTTTCATACATGGGAGGCATATCCAGCTCTGCCTCATCAGCCGTCGGTCTCGCTTCCGCGCTGGTACGCGTTACTTCCGACGTGGAATTGACAAAGAGGCCCACGTTGCCAATTTCAATGAGACGGAACAGCTTCTTCTCATCGAAAATTCGACCCCCACTGGAGCGCAGCATGTTTGTTCTGACTTATCTGCCCATGAGCTGAGCTTCGTTCAGATAAGAGGCAGCGTACCTGTCTTCTGGGCTGAAGTGAATACCCTGCGTTACAAGCCAGACCTCCAGATCATGGACTTACAAGAAACGGTAAAGTTTCAATTTGTACCTTTCTCCAAGTAATTCTGAGCCTTTATGACAGGCTAGCGTCATGAAAACTCACTTGGAAGAGCTGATTTCAATTTACGGCAATCAATATTTGGTCAACCTTGTCAATTGCAAGGGCTACGAAAAGCCGGTCAAAGATGCATATGAGCGATATGTAACCGAGGTGGGGCGAATTCTCACGCATGACTGTATATGGCTTATTCCTTATAGCTAAACATGCCGAATGTCCGATATGAATACTTTGACTTCCATACTGAGTGCAAGAATATGCGCTGGGATCGTATTTCTATCCTGACCGATATTCTCAAGGACGATTTAGAGAAAGAAGGGCATGTCATGTATCTTACTCTTCTTCGTTTTCGTGAGATTGATCCTGTGTTCTTCTCTAGGTACTTCCGGCTCGACGCGTCGCAGTCCGAGCCAGTCAAATTGCAACGAGGTGTTGTGCGTACCAATTGTATGGATAACCTCGATCGGACCAATGTCGTACAAGGCACTCTTGGAAAGTGGATGCTAAATAAACAACTTGTTGAGTTAGGTATTCTGCCGTCTGGTGCGAGCATAGATGACTATGACCTCTTTAGCAAGGACTTTAGAGAGAGTATGTATACCTGCTTAGCGTTATACCTGCCATTCTCAACCTCTTTTTAGTCTGGGCTGACCACGCCGATGCAATTGCAGTCGCGTATGGGGGCTCTGGTGCTCTGAAGTCCGACTTTACACGTACCAACAAACGGACGCGTAAGGGCGTTCTAGAAGATGGGATCAAGTCTACCTTGAGGTATCTCAAGAACAATTATTTTGATGGAGCACGCCAGGTCAGCCCGCTCCCCGACCAGCTTTTCCTTTCCGTTCATGACAGTTTGAATGTTCAGGATGCGTTTGACTTGATGACAGGCACATGGATACCTAGAAAAAATCCAGCAGCAGCAATGTTCCTTGTCACCGATGCTCGTCCTCTAATCACTCGCTCTGTGAATTTTCAATCTACCTTTTATAATTAAATTCATCACCTCATTAAGATTTTTAGGTTCCTGCTCTCGCGTCGTTCTCCTTATTCATGATATGTGCTGGTTTGACTCTCCCTCGCACTTCTGGTTCGTTCCTTTCTGCTATACGTCTTCATCACACGGAGCGAATGATGCCTTGACGCAGATTACTCCCTTTTTTATTACTTCATGTTATGGTTTTGCCTTTTGACGGCAGCTCTCATCTTTATCTTCATCCATGGAATTGACTATGTCTCATGGCCGCGGCTCAAACCACTCACGGACGTCATCTACTATAACGGTCCAGGATTCCGGTCAGGGAACCATGGTAAGGGGCTCAAGGACAACTTTGGGGCAAACTGGTTCGGTACCAAGAGAACACGTGTGAGGGTGGAACATCTCGAGCTGGGAGAAATGAAGAAGCGAGTCGATTGACGATGGGTTTTATCCAGATTATCTTTGTTGGCGTATACTAGGTTTTCATACGTAGCACTTCCGTAGTGCAGAAGAGTACTCTGAGTACATAGATGATTATGCAGGCGCTTATTATACCAAAGTTTACAATGTACAAATAGCTGCCTTGAGGAGTTTAGATCACGGGGTTCGCGGAGTTGTAAGTTTCGAACCGCAAATTTTATAAACATCATCAATTATAAGTAAGGAAGTAACCTCTCATCCCATTTCTTGAACTCATCCCCCCATCAAGTCACAATGGCCAAGGGTATGAAGCGCGCATCTCCTGGCGCTGAGGATGAGAAGAACCCTCTTACTGAAGTTGAGCTCAGTGACGAAGACGCTGAGAAACTCCGAAATAGTCAACGCGACATTGCGCGTGTTGATTTGGTGGTTGGTTTGTCGCATTTCCATGCTCTGTTTGTGCTGAAGCACTCAATCACTGCTTTTTAGAACGTTTCGCTCAGAAGAAATCCACTCCTGTGTACGAAAGGCGTCGTGAGGTTGTCAAGACCATTCCCAAATTCTGGCCAGTCGCGTTGATGAACAACTCTGTATTCGCCTACCATGTTCAACATAACGCGGATCAACTCGCTCTAAGCTATTTAGAGGACCTTTGGATCGAGAGAGACCCAATTGAGCCTAGATGCTACACCATTGAATTTGTGTGTCATTCAGAACTGTGGTCATTCACAACGTTGTTGACCACATCACATAGACCTTCAAGGAGAACCCTTACTTTACAGATAGAGTGCTGAAGAAGGAATTCAAACATGTTCCACCGCCTGCTGCTGCTGACGAAAAGCCGGACGAGGACGGCGTCACAGACTCTATGCTTGAGTTCTCGTGGGAGCGTGACGTCGTGTCTTCGGTGAGTACAGTCTGCGGTTGTTCGAGACAAGTCTGAGGGTTGTGGCAGGGCCAAAAAATCAACTGGAAGGACGCTGATAAGGCGCTGACAAAACTGTATCCTCGTGAGACCGCTGAGGATGATGATACCGTCGGAGACCCCGGCAGTTTCTTCAACTTCTTCGAACATGACTCTGACGCGTTCGAGGTAAGCTCCACTGCATGCCTTTTCCACGTGCGGGCAGCATTGATGGTGTCAAAAATAGCTTGGGCCTATTATCGTAGAACTCTTCCCCGATGCCATCGACTATTTCTTGGGTAATGTGGGTGGGGAAGAGCTTGACTCTGATGATGAGGAGGACGACGACGACGATGATGCGGAAGAAATCGACCTCGAGAAACCAAGGCCCAAGAAACGAAAAGTCTAAGTTATGAGGAGATCTGGTGTAGCTGATCTATACTTTGTTTGATTTGTTCTGTATTCGGTGTCGTAGGCTGTAGTCCTGGGTATTTTTAGCAGTCTCATTCTGGAATCGGCACATGATGGCCGAATGACAGGGAAACTAAGAATAAGGATAAATAAAATTGTCTGGTTGTGACGAGAACTTCTTATTTCCCCCCATCATGAAGTTCATCTCTGCGTCGGGTCTGGCCTCCGCTGCGAGTCTCCCTTTGCTCGCTGCCGCCTACGTCGAGCAGCCATACGGTGTTCGCAATGCCCACCATCCTCGCCAAGTTACTTTCGTTCCTTCTGTTGCTTCGTCTGCCCCCGTGGTTGGATCGACCGCCCCTGCAGGCACTGGCGTCCCGACCGCTCCAGTATCTGGCATCCCGACCGCTCCAGTATCTGGTGTTGTACCCGCTCCAGTATCTGGTTCTGCTGTCAGCGGTGTCGGTTCTGGGGTGAGCTCGCCAGTCGCGACGACCCCGACCACGACCTTTACCTTTTCACTCGCCGCAACCAACCCAACTGCCGCTCCTTTGTCTGACATAGTATCTACAGCTTCCAGCTCTGCCACTATTCCGCTTCCAACTACTTTCCTTCCCGGTTCCACTCCTTCTGCTCTTTCTGGCGCGCCTGCCCTCCCAAATGGTTGGTCTCGGCCGAATTTAGATCAGACTATTAAACTCAACGTGTTATTACAGCCGCTATTCTCTCGCCCGCGAACTACCCGGCCCTTGATAAGGTGCCTCCCACTGACTCTGACTTGGTGAAACAGTGGGTTCAGGAAGTCACAAACTCGGGCATTAGCATTCCCGACTACACCCCAACCAGTCCTGGTCAGTTCATGAACTGTTAATGTGTCATTAATGGTGGCACCACTAACATTCCTTTTCAGGTGGGTGCCCCAACAACACCGCTGCTGTTGCTGATGGCAACCGCTGCTGGTGGACCTGTGGTGGCTGCACTCGCCAGACCGATGTTACTGAGTGCCCAACTGCAATGACCTGGGGTCTAACATATGACGATGGTCCCGCTTATTACACCCCCAATCTCTTGAGCTATCTCGACCAGAACAATTTGAAGTCAACTTTCTTCGTGGTTGGCTCACGTGTTATCTCGTTCCCTGCTATTCTTCAAAATGAGTATATGTCTGGTCACCAGATTGCTGTCCATACATGGAGTCATCCGCCATTGACTACACTTACGAATGAACAAATTATTGCTGAGCTTGGATGGTCGAAAAAGGTTATCAAAGATGTTTTGGGTGTGACTCCGAACATGATGCGTCCACCTTACGGTGACATTGAGTACGCCGGGTCCTTTCTTTTCTAATGCTTGGTTTTAATCCGCGGCTAGCGATCGCGTTCGCGCCATCTCTGCCGCCATGGGTCTTACGCCTGTCGTCTGGACACGTATCAGCCCAACAGCAACCTTTGACACTGACGGTGCAACATTTTTCATTTTTCGAACCTGGCCTTGAGCTGATGACACGTAGACTTCAACATTCATGGTGGTCTCAGCACCGTACAAGAAGTGCTTCAGAACTGGGAGAACATCATCTCAAATGCGACTACTATGAACAATGGTTTTATCGTTCTTGAACATGACCTTTTCCAGCAGTCTGTCGAAGTTGCAACTGGCTACATTCTTCCCGATGCGAGGGCACACCAACCTCCGTTCACTATTGAGCCCGTCATCTCCTGTCTGAAAAAACCTTTAACCGACGCATATATTGAGACGAATGACAACAAAACCAATCCCCCTGCGGCATCTGGTTCGTTTACGTAGACTGTTCATTTGGCAAACAGCTTATTACTACATCATTAGGTGTCATAGCTGGTGCTTCTCCTAGCTCTAGCGGTGCAGGTGGCAAGGGCAACTCTGGGTCTTCTCTTCGTTTGAGCGCTGGGCTACTTGCTGTGTCTCTCACCGCTGCCACTGGCCTGGCAGTTGGTTTCGCCATGTTGCTCTAGTGTGATTCCTGGTATCGGGTCACGGACTGCTGAACACGCGCGGACGAGGTGGCTTGACAACTGAAATAGACGCGAAGTCACAGACACTGCTAATTATAATTGGAAGTTTACGATACTACCGCACCATACGAGTTGACTCTCACTACGATAGATACCCTTTGTCATCGTCCATGAATATCGCTCCATTTTACGAAATCTTGTCCTAGACACTTCTATCGTGTTTTGGCCGAACAAAATGTAACGCCGCTTGGACTGTTCATATTTATAATATCATCCTAATTTTTCTGCCCTGAACGCCGATTTTTTCTGCCCTTAACGCCGGCGTGAATAGCCATTGGCATCTGTCATCGATCTGTCTGTTCGTCGAACGTCACCCGCACTACATACTTACAAGTAAGGTAAAGTCTATTTCTATCAAAGAGAATTATAACGACAGTCACAGCATGCCGATTAATATCCTAATTGATGTTATGCATTCCAGGATCTTCATTGCTTACCCTGCCCGGGCCACGCTGCTGTTAACACGTTCACCATGCTACACGCTGGACCACGAGACCACCGTGACTGTCGTACCTTACATGTACATTGTTGTCAGTGATCGACATGACTCTACGAAACAGTATGTATTCCCATGTATGAAACGAACATTACAACATTAAATCCGCTATCCACGGAGCTGAGAATCGAGATCTTAAGAGTGTCAAAAACCATCCCCGACCAACTTGATGCCTGATAAACGCCTAATTTGTGCGGTTTGCATATGTACACATCATAAAACCTTCTGAAACGGTACAACACTCTTGGTTCTTGTCCGTGCATGCGGCACCGTATGGTTTCACTCATGACAGACATGCCCAAGTTCAGAACTGATCGGACCTCAAACCACTTCTGTAATGGAAAATGGTCTCAGTGAAGATTCAAAGTGGTTATGATTAAAATTACTAAGAGAAAAGTCGGACCTCAAACCACTTCTGTAATGGAAAATGGTCTCAGTGAAGATTCAAAGTGGTTATGATTAAAATTACTAAGAGAAAAGTATCGCATGAAGAAGAGACAATGATGAAATGTTAACATATCATAGTCTAGAGTGGTCTATGTAATCGTTTCCTGCATCCCTCAGACAAAAATCCACAATGCATGTTCTCAACAAGATAGCCCAGCCCATCATACTATCGTCATTACTCAATAACATCATCACCATTCATACCATCATCACCATTCAATACCATCATCACCATTCGATAAGTTCTTCATCGTCAGGGCAAGGCGATAACCAGGGATGGTCAAGCATGTCCCTCGCATGCGTGCGTTCCCTCATGTCGACAACCAACATGGGAAGTAAGAAATCTGAAAGCGCCGCAGCGTCAGAGTCCGAATACCCGTACTTCTCAGTCATGACACGGTTCAATGGCCATGGTCGCAACTCATGGATATAACGAAGATTACCTAGCGAAGTAGTGAGATAGTGTCCAAAGCAAAATACCACGAACTATTCTCAACATACCATCATGGTCGAACAGTTCCCGACTGTACTTGCCGCCCATCTTGACCTCTAGAGGAAAATCTCCCAGGAGCTCTATGATCTGGGCCATGTGATCATCGTCCTTGGTAAATCGTTCTCCTTGTCCATGAGGATCGAAGAGGAATTCTGAAGTTAGAAGCTCGAATACCTGTGGCCCACAAATGAGATCAACGGGATATGATTGTTACCATATGACTCACGACGCAAGCGACGCTCCAAATGTCAGCCCGTGCATCCCAGTCGCGTCTGCCAAGGATGGCTTCCGGTGCGCGATATTGGCGAGTCTGAATATCCTCTGTATAATGTTTCTCTGACGGCGTGGCATTACCCAAGTCTGCAATCTTCACAGATATAAGAGGAGCGACAGCAACAGGGGAGGAATTCGTTGTTATGGGAACTTCCATAGGAAGCACGGATGTATGTGGAAATGGTGGGTGAGCGATAGAGGACGTGGAGGGAGACTCGACTGGAGTGGGTGGGGGAGTGTTCGGAATAAGCGAAGCGGGAACTGGAGGGATATCAATGATCAAAGAAGTATCAGTATGCATATGAGTAGTGGTCCGACAATGAATATCAGAGGTACATGTTGTTACTGAAAATGAATGCTTATGAGCTGACAGAAGGGAAGTATGCTGTGGGGGCGATCTCGAACTTGAAGACGTCGGCTTCAGAGACGTGGGGCGCATTGGAGCTGTCTGTGATAACAGGGATGGGGTGGATTTGGCGATGATGTGTGTAGGGGTAGTATTGGACCCAAATGGCTGGGTCACAGTGTCAGTATGAATAGTATTAAGAACAGCCTTTTTGATGAGTGATGGTGATTTCTTCGAGGGCGATGGCGTATCCACGGGTGTCCCAGTACGCGATGGCTGAGTAATGGTTGCCGTAGCGGAGGAAGTTTCTGACGCCGGCGAGGTACTTTCTGCATTTGTAGGTGGGAAGTCAAACGAATTCCTGTCCTCACTTCCACCAGCGCCAGCTACAACAGAAACTACTACTGCAGGGGCCGGAGCCGCAGTCCCTGGATCCTTCCAAAAAGAAGACGACGCGATGCTCAACCTAGGTTGTGAATGGTGAGGACTCTGCACCTGGCATAATTTGGACTTTGCGTGTACCACGGCCGGTGATTTGTAGGATGACGGTAGTCCTGGACGTATCTTGTCAGACCAAGAATTAGGTTTGCCAGTGACATCCTTCCAGCTGGTTGACGTCGCCTCCTCTAGCTCATCTTCAATGGAAGTTTTTCCTGTCGTACTTTTCCCTTTGACGGGAATCCCTTCCCTAGAATTATTCAAGTTAGTCTCTCCATGATAATGGTTATTCGTCGGCCGATCCCCTGCCTTCGATATTCCCATGAAACCTGCAACAGCTATACCTAGGGAATACGATAAAGATGTCGGCGGGGTGCTGATGACACTGCTAGCACCTGCTGTGACTGATGCAGCATTGGATGATATTGAAGAAGACGAGGATGAGGCTGAAGAGAGTGATAGAGGATTGTGTTTGTGTACAGTGAGTATCGTATTACCGAACGGCTGTTTTGCGGGAGTAAATCCACTGGTGAATCTGGAACTCAGGCTTTTCGCCGTTCCACTGGTGCTGGTGCTACCCAGGCCTGTCGTGGCTCCCACATGGGTCTGGCTGACAAGGCTCCTAGACACTGTGGTATTATTGTTCTCGTGGGATTCATTGGATGCATTCAAGCCGAGCTTCAGACTTCCAGGAACACTTCGAGTAAGATCAATAACACTCCTGCTAGGACTGGCGAGAGGTTGAGAATTGAATATTTGAACTTGCCGACGGACCGTCTGCTGACTGAGTGGTATAGTGACACCAGTGCGAGATTTCGTCGGGAAGGGGACACCTACCCGTCTTGAAGTGGGTGTTGGCGATGTTGAAAGTTCGGCGTGGATGTGTGTCTCGACGTCAGGTATGGCGATTACTATATGGAGATGAACGTTAATGTCATATTGAAGATAAGGATAAGTGAAATTAGCTCCGCTGTAGTCAGCATGAGTTGAACGTTGAAGGACAGGAGCTGGGAAGAACGAAAAAGAAACGAACAAAGACTTACATATGTTCTCCGGTTTAATGTCAGTATGGACGAGATCACATTCATCATGCAAATACTGTAACCCGAGAAGAACCTGCTTTGCAATGACTCTGATAAGTGCCTTGGGTACCCCTTTCTTCTTATTCCTCTCGATGAGCCCTAGCAGATTTTCACCCAGAGGCTCAAATACGATGCAGACATGAGATGATTCGGGGCCTTGGGAAACGAATGAGTCAAGAAAGGACACGATGTGTGGGCGTCCAGGGTGTGTTGGAGAGACAGAAGCGACACGAGAGAGGAGCTTGATTTCATCCCGAGCTGTTTCGGCGTATCTTCCGGCAGATTTCACTACTTTAAGTGCCGAATGGTGTCGTTCTCTGATGGAAGGCGGGCGATGAGGGATCCTATGACGGAAAAGTGGCGGAAGGGAGCTCACTGGGTGTCCTTTACCAGCCAGACAGTGGAAAAATGACCCCATCTTCAGTATGGCATAGCATGAGTCAAGACCCCATCTTTGACCTCACCCAACATACGCACCCGAGTTTCCTCACTACTTGATAACGACCGCTCTTGAATGTGTCGCCAACTTTGACCGGTAGATAACCTCCTGCGTTGTAATCTGCTGGGCTTTCTTCATCCTTGTATGATGGGTCAAGAACAGGAAGAATCTTGGGACCATTTGAAGTGACAACGTATTGATACTTGGCGCAAGGTTTCTCCGGAGCCATGAACAATGCACCGGAGAAGTGCAGGGAATATCAAAAGAGTGAAACGGGAACGGTGGACAAAGTTACATAAATAAAATGGCATCCCTTGTGACTTCCCGGTCACATGCTTGAGTGGATGACCAACGCACCATGACTACTGTAGATGGCCCAGCTTCCAGGATATGCCTCGTAGGTGTTGTTCAGGGCACCGAGACTTGACCTTGTCGATATGAAGCGGCAAGACATCCACGCAAGCGGAACGACGCCTATTTGAAGGTGACCTTAACCTACACTCAAAGTATTGCAATATCTTTTCCCCTAAACTACAACGGTTCTGCGCCACTCAGTAATGTGGTCGCCATCATGAAACCCAACTCCTTCTCGAGTCTCTTGTTCTGTGACAGTCAGTTTCAAGTGCAGGGCCCCACCATTACTCAGAAGTCAGAAGAATGCAAGGACTCGAAGCAAGGAAGTACGTATGCCTTTTTCATCTTATCGCATCACAACGTCGTATCTTGTGCACTCTCGCTCTCAGTGGAATCCGATTTCTCATCCAAACTGTGCTAGTCAGAGGTGCACATATCAATTTAGGGTGTCACACTGCAGTGTGATTTTTATCTAAATATCCTTATGATGCTGAGGTTTGATATCTTTTCAAACCAGACAACGTTGGTGCTGATTTTAGGGATACCAGGGATGGGCACGTCACTATTGCCAAAAGGTATATGTAAAAAAGTCTGACGAATCAGTACAAATACTTGCTGATTACGTCAAAGTTGGTGGTTAAGAAGGGAGAGCATGGAAGTATGTGTATCTACCTCATATTGCAGGGTACAAGTGATTGGAGGCTACATTTACCATTTGAGGAGCCGACAACACTGGAGGCAACATCATCAAGCTTGAGTTTAGCACTTTCAATCTTCATGGATGCAGAAGCTTATAATCAGCAAGATACTTATTTCGAAGACATGATATATTGAAGTTCCTGATTCATAAACGGTCGGGTCAAATCTTTGAATCTTTTCGAATGTGAAGCTTGGTCATCGAGAACGTCTTAAGAAGATGTACTATCAGCTCAGACTGACAGCATCGATACGTTTGTTCCCTTTATCATTAAGTGTAAATTACTTCCTTTCATTATTTCCAAGAGAAACATCCATCAGGCTATATCCCCAAAGCTTCTTCCCGAGGGGGTAGTTCAGAAGCCCCTTTCAGAAGACCCCTTCAGCATGGAATCAAGGTGGCATCTTCGATAGTCGCTTGATAGATATAGATCCTTATTGGGCATGCTCTTCTTTCTAGAAGATAGTGTTCCCTTCATCAAGAAAACTTGATTTGTTACTGCCTTTCCAGTGGGTGGAACAAGCCTCATTAGAAGAGCTAGTATATTTGTTTGGAAACTTGGATCCACAGAGACTTCATGATATGTAGGACCATCAGTTCTAACATCTTCCAAGATATTGTAGTCAGTTCAAGCTGGCTGTGTCTCATCTACCACATAACACTGTTGTTGTCCAATGGAATACATGTAGAGTCTTCTTCAAGATAATTCTGAACAAAATTTTCAAGTGGTATGAAATCATGGGAACACTACTCTGCAAAAATGACCTTTGGCAACAAATTGGCCTGAAGGGACTATCATTTTCTGAGCAGTAACTTGTGGTACATCAATTAAGATGGTAGTCTAGAATTTATGTGAGGTCTCCAAGCATTGTTTTGCATCAGATATTCTGTGTAGAGTCACACATTATAGTCAAAGCCATGGAGCTTTGCTTTCTTGAGGTTGCCTCTGCTGCATCAAGGTTTCTCCAAAATTCTCACAAGGTGATAGGATCCTAGGTCGGGCACTGCTGCATCAAGGTTTCTCCAAAATTCTCACAAGGTGATAGGATCCTAGGTCGGGCACTGCTGCATCAAGGTTTCTCCAAAATTCTCACAAGGTGATAGGATCCTAGGTCGGGCACTGCCAGATCATGGCATTCTGCACTTCCCTCCAGATCAGAAAATGATCTGCGGGCCTTAGATCCTGAGGAATATAGGAAGGGTTAAAAACACAGAGGGTCACTAGCAAAGATAATGCAAGAAACTAACATAACTGCTAGACCAAGAAGTACTAGGAAGGGGGGGGGGGGCTGCTGGGTCAGAATGATTGGCTGAGGATCTGTCTCCTGTTCAGCTTGTGTCAATGAAGAGTGCAATTATCAAGGGAGGTTTAGTTTTGTGGAGACCTGCAGAGTAAGACCATCCATTTATATGAATATAGCAAAAACATGGCTATGGCAGCCACACACACGCTCTGTATCAGAAATTTCCAAACCTTTGACAGCACAGCGCAGTGGCTGAAAATGGTGTCCTGCCATATACAGTAAGGTTCATTTGAAATACGGCATGCTACAATATAATTTTACTCATGAAGTGTCTACTTAAGTTGTCAGAGATGAATATGAAATTGTGATATGCCTTCATACCCAGATCATTGGTTGGTTGAAGACATGATAGGAAACTGGCCACGAGTCAGAGTTTCATGTGCTTGATGGCCAATACCACCAACCACCTTCCACCATCAAGCCACAGCTGGGCACCTGTGATCTCAGGAACTATCTCTGGCTCACAGTTGAAGACCTTTCAACATTTCTGCCTGGTTATCTCAAGGGGTATAGGAGAAAAAATACATGGGAACGATGTTCAATTTTGCAGTCAAGCCTGGACAGGACCCCCTCCCCCTCTGAAGTAACAAGTTCTGGTCTAGAGCAAAATTCGATGCTCCTTTGTACATTGATGTCTATTACTCTAAATTCTATATTCTATGTCACAAAACCAATTTCTGGAGGCCAGCTTTTGTAGAAGTTCACAATATGCCATATGATACTGATGTGCATTATATTAGTCAATTGACTGAAAGGAGTCAGGATTAACACATACATTTTCAGTGCCTGGACAATCACACAAGAGAAAACTTGCAGCTTTAATTTCTAAACCACAAGTAGCATAGAGATCACCAAATAAATCCTCGTGCTTTCATTTTCGAAGTCTGTGGCATGATAATTGGTTTCTATCATGTTCTACACTAGAACTTGCCATGGTTGTAGGAGTGATGGTCCCAATTTTGCCTCGCCTCCGGTTCCGATGTGGACCTCGGTTTTGCAAATATTGCAGAATTGTCTACTTGTCGTGTCAAACTCATTATGATATTTACAAGTCCGCAGTGAACATATGTAGTGATTAGATTATCTTCCATCATTTCGGCATAATTGTCGGCGCTCTGATCGGACTTTGAAATTCAATGAAACACTCAATGTCACACAATGTCATTCTTTCGAATGCCCGAAATATCATAAAATTTAGGATATAACTTGGTCATTATATATAGATGATCTGTACAAACAGTGGTCACATCACCTTCAGTAGTGCCTAAATTCGGGGCCCTTCAAATAATTCTTTGTGCTTTACCAACACATAATCACCACATTGCAAGACATTCTCATGCAAATTTCACTGATCCTTTGTAGATTCCAGCTTGAACGGTTTTCAGAATGTATGATCTAATAGAGATCAGCTACATTGTGGCTTAGATCCCTCAAAAGATTTTGAAACACTAGGACATTTTGAAACCCGATGTACGTGATAGGTTCGTCGTGTGCAAAGCCGGTGTGTTCCATTTTAGGCAGAACCGTTACAGAAACCATTAGATAGATTCTTCGGCACAAAATGATCAAGCCGGTGTATTAATAGCATTCATTTATTGTGCTGCGCAAATGATATTGATCAATGAATGCCCAGCAGTAAGGTCGACTCATGTATATATACCGGAGTAGCTGGGAGTGTATATAGGACAATTTACGGCGTGGGTGACTCAATGGATAACCGCCCAGCCGGTCATTTGCAAGGTGAAGGGTGTGATTCGCTTGCTTTTGCTCCCTATGATGCTGCATGGAACATCGAGATTCACCCCTAAGGCCTAAGGGCCAGCCCAGAGTGGTCGTGTCAAGGTACTTATGGCCACGTGGAACCCGTTGCCAGCGTTTGCCCCGATCGCTCCCATTCAGTCTGCCTACACCCTTACGCTACTCAGGTGGCCTCTGACACCCACTTGTCGTATTTCCTCGCAATTTGACTTTGCCTCTTCGCTTTGCATCTATCTGAAACTCCCAGGCTGGATCCGGGAGCTACTGCATTTTCCCATATATATTTCTAGCAACCCCTTTATAAGGATATGACTTCCAAATCATTGAATCCCATGATTTTGCAGTCGCCGAGTTTCATTGGCTCTGTAGAAGATGAATGGCAAATGTATAGGTACGGTGTTCCATTGCTTCTTGTTCAGCAGTTGTTTAATACTCAGATATCATTCAAAAGCGACAACGAAACTGACTATATTATTGGCTCACCTATTGGATTCGGGGCTTCTTCAATTGTCTATGCTGCAACTTATCAGCCACCACCACCTCGACATGACGCATCCTTACTGTCACCTATCCCATGTGCTCTCAAAGTTCACGATCTTGATTCACTTCATCCACGTTCACTAGCGCTCCTCCAGCGAGAGACGACTCTGATGTCGCTATCTAAACATCCAAACGTTTTACGTGTCCGTGGTTCCTGGATGAATGGCCACAAACTGTATATTGCATTACGTCTAATGAACAAGGGGAGTGCGGCCGACGTTATGCGCTACGGATGGCCTGGTGGTATGGAAGAGGATGTTGTTCGCTGTATCTTGGGACAAGCTCTCCAAGGACTGAAGTGAGTAGACTTGTTGAGTAACGGGGCATCAGTGCTCATCTCTATAGCTATCTTCACACTAATGGCTTCATTCACCGGGATATCAAAGCTGCTAATCTGCTCATTGACGACGATGGAACAGTTCTTTTGGGCGATCTAGGTGTTGCTGCGGATCTGGCAGAAGATCCATCCCAGCGTTCTTTGTCGTCAAAAACGCCGAATGTTCCCGTGTCTGCCGCAATATCTCGTGCCAGCTATAACGATTCCCCGACCTCTGAAAGAGTGGTGTCATTTGATCATGTAACACAGAGACCAGAGCTACTAAGGATTGGGAAACGAAAGTCTTTTGTCGGCACAGTACGTCGTTACTTGTTGTACTTAAAACCGTGTTAATGCTGCGTATCTTAGCCATGTTGGATGGCCCCGGAACTTATACAGGGCCATCAGTATGATTCCTCTGCCGATATATGGAGTTTTGGTATCACAGCTTTGGAGTTGACTCAGGGGCGCCCGCCTCGGTCAAGAGAAACGCCACAGCGGGTTTTCATGAGAACGTCCGTCCCCAGTACCAATTGAGTTGCCTGTCAGCATTGATCTTTTGAAAATTAGAATTCAAGACGACCCGCCAACGTTTGACCGTGATGGAGGCACGCACAAATATTCCCGCGCTTTCAAGGAGATAGTGGAGAGCTGCTTGGTCAAAGATCCCTCCAAACGGTGTCTACCCCTTACTTTATGTATGCATGAGCCGTTTCTGATAGGCTCGTTTCCAGGCCCACAGCTCGTGAGTTGTTAGAGACTCCTTTTTTCAAAGGGGCCAAAAAAAAGTCTTATCTAGTTGGAGCCATACTCAGTACGTCGCTCCTTTTTGAAGTCACGAAGTCTTTCTAAAAAATTGAACAGGGGACCTTCCCCCATTGACACAGCGTCAGGAACGCCGTGTCATTCAGGATTCTCAGACAATGCAGTCACTTGACTCTTGGGATTTTACCTCCACGACAGTCCATCCGGGGTTGCCGAGACGCCTAGCTAGAGAAGACCCAGCGCTGAGTAAAGAATACAATGGTGTCTTTGAGATGGATGTCCATACAGCGGTTTCTTCTGGGCACTCAGCGGAACTTGCATGTTCAACCGACGATCCAGATGATAAGACAGCACAAGAGATATCGGACGATGAATCAATACCTTCGTCCTCGCAATCGGGTTCTGGTTACCCCTCTGATCCCGTACTGTCAAGCTCGACATTAGCGTCCGCTGGAAGTGAGCCCAGTCCATTGTCTACCATTGTCCTCAAAGCGGACCATTCAAGGCCAACTCCCGCTGAAGATGCATTTCTCTCACCATCATCTCCTTCGTCTTCCATGTCATCCTCTGCGTTGTCGTTCTCAACACCTTCTCGGAAAGGTCTATGGCATAGAGTGAAGTCAAATATACAAAGATCACCTAGTCGTAGCCAGAATTCCAGCGGTCATGCCGACGGGGAACGAAAACAGTCGCCACAATCACAAGTCAAGAAGAAATATCGTCGCTGGCGACACAATCTTGGCACGCATCAATGAGTTGGCTGTTCGCCATTCACACACCTACTCTAGGAGTATCCGTTCGAGTGGTTCTGCATTCTCGCTATCTACCATTAGTTAAAGTGCATCTAGTACAAGCTATCAATCCGATATGTAATCTATTGTCTACGTCATGGTTCTAACTTAAGGAATCGTGGAAAGCGTGATGGCCGTAACGCGAGGCCCCAACATCACGTGGATCTCCACGAGATTGATTGACGTGACCCTTACCCACACTCATCTGCCTAGTTTGAGCATATTCACTATGAGTCCCATGGACACCGACGAAGTATCCGTCGTCCTAGCCTCTACAGCAAATTCAGGGTTGACCCTATCCCTGTAAGGATCTCATCGCGTTCGATCCTCTTCACTCTTTATTATATTAATCAAACATCGATCAGACACCCCCTACCGATCCTCAATATTTCTGAACATCTTACGCGACTAAAGTTGCAGAAGAACGCTCATACTCCCTTTGGCATGTTCCTTGTTCGAATTTATGATTCAAAGCTGACAGGCTTACCCAGTCCTTGGTGCGCTTCTGGGAACTCAGACTGGTCGAGAAGTAGAGATCGTTACAACCTTTGAACTTGCCGTTAAAGATGATGGCGAATCGGTTGATCTAGAGTTTCTTGTCTCTCGACGTGACCAGTGTGAGTATACACACCTATCCATTGGCAATCTACAACTGACTTGAAGAGATCGTTGCCACAGACAAACAAGTGTTTCCTTCATTAGAGTTTATTGGTTGGTACACTGTAACCTCATTCCCAACGAACCGCCACATTGCGCTCCATGACCAAGCATGTTCTTTTACCCCTTGTATTCCGTCGCCCTTCACTTATGCAATCGCGTAGTTCACGGGCTTTTGTTCGACGCCACTCTTGCTGGTGCTCCAGCCGAATACCAGCTCGGCTCCTACTTCGATAAATTCCCAACCACTCCCATTCAAGGCGTATGAACCATCAGTGGAGATAAAGGAACGCACATCGCGGCCAGTCTTCATTGAGGTGCCATACAAAGTGGAAACTGGAGAAGCCGAACGGATCGCAGTAGATTGGACAGCACGAGGAGGAGGAACTGGTACCAGTTGTATGTGGCATATGATCATATCCTCCCGTTTTCCAGGATAGTTTTTTTGACATGACGCCACAGTAGAGTCACATCTGCAGACGCAGCGTTCTGCCGTTAAGATGCTTCACGAGCGTATACTAGTACTCGTCAAATACATCACAGACGTAATCTCTGGTGTGTCTTTGATGTTTCGACCATGCTCATATTGATCTCATGGGTTAACCTACCTCAGGCCAAGCTCAAAAGGACCATGCTACGCTGCGATCTCTCTCAGCTTTGATAGCATCTCTACCTGCCACTGAAAACAAAGCGTTCCGTGATGAATTTTCAACGGTATGTCTGAGCTATATCTCCTCTTGCTACAGCGGATTCATGTCCCTCGCAAGGAATACGCTGATGTGCAATTGACCGCTATGTTGTCTTCACTTACAAAATCGGCTAACATCTTGAATGATGTAAGACCTCCTCAACTCGCCAAGACAGCTCTGACTCGATTTATTCTATAGCTTGTTGACAAGCATCTTGCCGTAACGTCAGGACGAGAGGACAGAGGCATGAGCCGCAGACGAGGAATGATGGGAGGGCGGGGTCTGCTTGGAGATTGGGATCGACACCATTGATCATTATATGTCTTTGTACAGCACTGTATTGTTATTTATATCCGTCGTGGAATATTGTTTCCATCGTTCTGCTTACGCCGAGCATGTATCGCTGTCCGAAAATTGATCCTGATCTACATTGGACTTGCGAACTCTCGACATTTTAGCCGTTTTGATATCGATAGGCAGTCTGGAAATTTTGATATTTGGTCCCAGCCTTGGTCCGAACTGGACAGGACTTGTGTTGACATAAGCACCCTCGGTACGCGTAACGACCGACCCTAAATTCATTTATCGTTCAGCCCATCTTTTTGCACGTTCCTCTTGTCCACATCCACGATGTCTGGTTTTGACGCGAACAATGTCTATACAGTATCTGTCCATGACCTCCCTGCGGCGACCTCTCCAGATTCGCCTTCGGAGACGGAGAAGCTCCTCATGGAGTTCCTCCTTCAGTACCGTGTCGGTGGAGAGTTCATATACCGGTAAGACGCCATCATGTAATATCAACGAGACGGGAAAATATGCTGAACTCGACTAGTGATTTATTACGAGGCAATCTACTCTTGAAACAATATCTTCTCGAGGTTGATCTACGACATATCAGCTTGTTCAACGACGAGCTTGCACATGCTATCCAGGATAAACCCGCAGAGATCCTGCCACTCGTGCGTTTCCCCAGAATCCAGCTTCCTAAAACATCACAGTCTGACATGTGCTCACAAGTTCGAGAACGCAGCTACCAAAGCCGCACGATCGATTCTGTACCCGCTCGGCGGTCCAGACGGCCAGGCCGGAGAAACCATACCCAAAGTCCAAGTGACCCTGCGCTCAGGGCTCAACATGCTCCAATTCCGCGATCTCACCGCCGACACGATGAACAAGCTGGTGCGCATACCAGGGATCGTCATCTCCGCGTCCATCCTCTCTGCCCGCGCCACGAAGCTGCACCTCCAATGCCGAGCGTGCCGCTCGACGAAGATCGTATACCCTGCTGGAGGCCTGGGCGGTGTCGGAGGCGGGTCGGATAGGGGGCTACCGCGCGTTTGTGATGCGCCGGAGCCGGAGGGTCAGAAGAAGGACTGTCCGTTGGACCCGTACCTTATCATTCATTCGAAATCTACGTTTGCGGATCAGCAGACACTGAAGCTGCAGGAGGCGCCTGATATGGTTCCTGTGGGAGAACTTCCGCGGCACATGTTGCTCTCTGTAGATCGGTATTTGACGGGCAAGGTCGTGCCGGGCTCGCGGATAATAGCTACTGGGATATACTCGACTTTCCAGTCGGCGAAGAATGTGAGTGTGTTGATGGTGCGTGTTTGTTGTGTCCTTGGCTAAGTGGGGGGGTACAGAAAAACGCAGGCCCGGCGGCTCTTCGTCAACCGTATTTGCGCGTGATCCATATTGAGATGTCGTCTCCCTCAGCTGGTGGTAGCGCGTCGAATCCGTTTGGTGTACAGTTCACACCTGAGGAAGAGGAGGAATTTGGTGAGATGGCGCGGAGTGAAGGGTTCTATGAGCGGTTTGCAAAGAGTGTTGCGCCTAGCATCTATGGTAGTCTTGGTGGGTTCATGTGCTCTGAGGGAGATGATGACACGCTCAATTCGTTTTCAGATATCAAAAAAGCCGTTGCATGCCTTTTGTTTGGTGGTTCGAAAAAGGTTTTGCCTGATGGAATGAGGCTGCGGGGCGATATAAACGTTTTGTTGCTTGGAGATCCTGGTACGGCAAAGAGTCAATTGCTCAAGTTTGTTGAAAAGGTAGGAGTGGCGCTTTTTGGGCAAGAGTCTAGGTTAATACATCTCTAGGTTGCACCTATTGCTGTGTACACGTCAGGGAAGGGTTCGAGTGCTGCTGGTCTGACAGCATCTGTTCAACGGGATGCGGCATCGGTTCGAATGGTTCGAAGTTTGGATGTCTATCTCGTATTGAATGCTTTCTTAGCGTGAATTTTACTTGGAAGGAGGAGCTATGGTCCTTGCCGACACGGGGGTCGTGTGTATCGACGAGTTTGACAAGATGCGAGACGAGGACCGAGTGGCCATCCACGAGGCCATGGAACAGCAGACTATATCGGTTGCCAAGGCAGGAATTACTACTGTTCTGAACTCTCGCACGAGTGTGCTCGCTGCGGCCAATCCTGTGTTTGGACGGTATGATGAAGGCAGGAGTCCTGGAGAGGTGGGTTGCAATTGTACTGTTTTTATACGAGTGAGAGCTGACTTGTTATGAACAGAACATTGATTTTCAGACTACGATTTTGTCTCGTTTCGATATGATCTTTATTGTCAAGGATGAGCATAATGAAACCAGGGATAAGGTGGGGTTTGGTACATGGGTGGTGTGTAGTAGCAACTAACAGATGATGCTTAGACTATTGCGCAACACGTCATGAACATTCACATGAATCGGCCGAACCAGAGCACGGAGGAGAATGGGGAAAATGTTGGGGAGCTTGATCTGGACAAGATGAAGAGATATATAGCGTACTGCAGGAGGTGTGTTGTTGGCTGGATTTTTCCTTGACGCAGGGCTGATTCTTTGACGTAGCAAATGTGCTCCTCGCCTTTCTGTTGACGCGCAGGAGATGCTCAGCAGCCATTTCGTAGAGCTGCGCAAGGAAGTGCAAAAGGTAGAACGGGACAATGACGAAAGGAGTTCGATTCCGATAACTATCCGGTAAGGGTGCTCGGGTCTATGTCGAAGGGGATGAGCTGAAACAAGGTCCAAGGCAACTCGAGGCCATAATCCGCATCTCCGAGTCGCTTGCTAAAATGACGTTGAGCCCTGTTGTCAAGAATGGCCATGTGGAGGAGGCCATCAGACTGTTCAAGTTTTCGACGATGGATGCGGTGTCGGCGGGGTCGGCGGACGGATTGTCGCGCGGGGAGTTGAATGAGGAGATGACGCGGATTGAGAGGGAGCTGAGGCGGCGGTTGCCTGTGGGGTGGAGCACGAGCTATCAGAGCCTGGTGCGGGAGTTTGTGACGCAACAAGGGTTCTCGAGCCACGCGCTGGAGAGGACGCTGTTTGTTATGGAGAAGAGGGAGATCATACGGTTCTCGGGGCAGGTACGTGGGTTGACTTTGTGGGCATGGATGGCGGGACTGACGGGGTGTGCAGAAAAAGGTGGTGCATAGGTATGTTTGTCTGTCTGTGGATGTGTGTGGTGGTGCTGATGGGGAAGTAGGGTTGGTGTATAGTATACTGGTAGATATTGTCGGGTTGGTGTATAGTATACTGGTAGATATTGTAGGGTTGGTGTACTGGTAGATATTGCATGTACGCAAGGATGAGGGGACGGCAGCTCGGCTCGCGGTGGCTTACATAAGGAAGCGCAGCAGTTGATAATGGGGCGGGAGATTGACACAGGATCTGGTGACTCGCCATGTACGACTCGCAGCTCCCGCTCAGCCAGGCATTCTACGGCCTCGACTTTTCGTCGTTCCACTCGCCGGCAGAGCTCGCTGTCCCCTCGATCGACTGCTTCGAGCACGAGCTGGATCAGCTCGGCGATCTCTTGGAACTCGAGGTCACACAGGTCAACAACGCGTTCACTCAGATCCCCAGCACCTTTGGGCCTCCCTCGTCAGTCACCCAGTCGTCCGAGTCTTCTGCACACGACTCCTTTTCCTTCTACTCGGAGCCCTACCACGACATGGACTTTGCCCGCATCTGCGTCGACGACTACTCCTCGTCGTCCCTCGTGCCCTCCCCAGACGACCCCACCTCCTTTGGGCCCCTTCCGCCCACTCCCCCACACAGCCCAAAGGCCTTTGACGTCTCCAGATCCAGCTTCTCTGACTATGCACCCCCCTCCAAGCGCAACTCCATCTCTTCTGATTTCTATGCCCAGTTCGGCTTTGTAACCCCAACTATAGCCCAGCCCACTATATCTCCCTCTCACATTGCCTCTGTCCCCGTCCCCCAGGAAAAGGGCGACCCCCGCAAAAAGTACAAGTGCCACAACTGTCCACGGGGTACGTGCATTCTGCGGTCTACAATCCCTGCGCTAAGCTTCCTCAGCATTTGCTCGTGCTTACAATCTCAAGACCCACATGGCCACCCACGATCCAAACAGGCCCAAACCCCACGTCTGCCCACACAGCACTTGCGGCCGTTCCTTTAGCCGCAAGCACGACTTGGGCCGCCACCTCGTCAGCATCCACCGCGACGAGGACACTTCGTCCCATCGCTCCTCTTCAAGCAAACTATCCATCGGCGTCGAAAAAGGCCGCAGGAGCTGGTGCGACTCGTGTGGCAAAAGCTACATTGCCAAGGCTCATGCATGCGCCTGCCGCGACGTCAAGTAAACTCCGTCACCGATCGCACAACATTTCTTTTTCTCCATGTGTAAGCACTCCACACTCTCGCTGCATGTTTGACAAATCATTTGTTTACTCCACTCCACTAGGCAATGCACAGCCCTCCCCTCCGGCTCGTCAGCAATTTCCGTCATCATATGCCTGCCTTTCACACACCCATATGGAAAATACTGTACGCCGCCGTTCCTACTCGATGTGTCACGTTTCCGTACCGCCTTGATTTATCTATTTCTTGGCCAAGCGACGGGCGTGATCTCGTTATTTACAGTCTTTTTTTGGTTTACTTTTATGTGCTCCCCTTCTCTGTTCTAGAGACGTTGCATGGAACTGTTACCCTTCTCGTTGTATCCATCAGCTCCCTATCTCTCTGCCCCCGATCCCGTACCACTTTGACTTATCTATCATCTCTAAATATATATATCAAAGCGTCTAAGACCTTTAGTGCCAACTACATTCACATGTGTCTCCTAGTCATTCGCTATTTTAGGTATCCTCCCGTTACTAAAACCATTCATCGCAACCGCTTAAGCGCTTAAGCACCGCACCCGACGTTCTCGGGCTCCGAGACTGGCGGCGCGAAGAAAAACGCGCGCGCGCTTTCGGGCCTTTTGATCATCAATCCCACAATTTGCCCAATTTCTTCGCGTGGAGCGTGTGGAATGAACCCAGGGTTAGTCCAAATTGTGCGGTTCCGTGTGGATGAAGCTTTATTTTTGGCGCCTAGGATCCCACAGGTTCAAAATTAATCAAAAAACACTCTCCCGCGTGCTTCAAGATCCTTTTAGAGCCCATAATATATAGAAGTCTGGCATGATAAGGAAGAACTTGACTTTTGATCAATCAATCCTCATTCGTCTCTGCCGTAGGTAAAGAAAGAGTTTGACTTGGCAATCGCACCTCGATATATTTTGCTTCGTCAAAAGCTGACACGGTTGTCAGGTGTCCACGATGTCAGCCATTAATATCCTGGTATACTTTAATCCCAAGGTCCTTGCGAGGAGCCGAGGAAGAGCGCGTGTGCCCTCGGATGGGATTGCGTTGGGGTGCTTTGAAGCATAATGCAAGCGCGTTGATATGGTGAATACTTTTCGCACGGGAATAGTAGGAAGGATTGTATCGTATGGCGGGGTTGGCTTCGCAGTTCATTACAGTACTGACGATGCCGGCTCAGCCCCGGTCTGAGGAGGCGCGTGTGTGCTTTGGTCTGTCGTGCAGTAGGAGGCGATAGTGGGACTCCGGGTCTATGTGGACATTTCCGCTTCACCAAGCCAGAGGTTGTTGAATCGCTTAAAGACCACAAAAAGTGCGATCCCAGGGCTTGCCTGGATAGCTTTCAAGCCGGCCATGAGGAGTACAAAAAGCATGGGCCGTTGCTACTACGATACCAATCCCGACATGGTGAACGACGACGTGAAGAACAGAAAGCATATTTCAGTGAGCGGATTGGGCACGGTGGGAGTGCGACGAGTAGCGTCAGGAGTCATAGAGACCTAGGAGACCCAGCAGAGAGATGAGGGCGCTTCCCGTGCGAACGAAGGAGAGCTGTTTGCCGAGTCTCGTGGAGTCGGGTTGGCCATGGACATTCACGATCTCCATCCACCAGATGACTACACGCACCGTTTTTTCATATGGCACGAGTGGATACAGGCGAGCTCTTCGTAATCTTCTTGCTCCCTCTTCCGCTGCTCAGCTTTCCCCAGGCCAACGGCCCGCTGACAGCCGAGAACGTCTTTGACTACTTTGCGACTTCGATGTTCTATGACAAGCAGAGCAACAACCAGGTCCTCCGCATGCAGACTATCCATTCTGGTCTGCCCGTCGTCAACGAGGCAGAGGAACTCAAGTACGACGATATTGAACCGTCACTCCCGTTCTCTCCTGGCTCATCCAACCTAGACGATTCACAGGCGTCGAGTTCGCCGTCGTTCATGCCCAGCCTCCATCCTTGTTCATTATCCAGAAAAGGGAGAGGCTGTCTCCTGAGGAAGGTGGACTCACCCATCGTTGACGCGTCGTTCTACACTGAATTTCGCCACTTTTCCCAGTCAGACCGATGGCCGCATTCTTCATTATAAATAACCGGATATACCAATCACCAGACGTCTACACCGTTCTGTCTAACCGTCTCGTCAGTGCCCCTTTCATTCCCCTAAAAACAACTTGACCTCAAGTGCACCAAAAAAAAAAAAAGCTCACAGCCCTTCATTCCTTGCAAACCTCTCTAGACATCTTGCGATCGCACCGGCCAGATTACACTCCTCGCACGGGTTTCTTCTGGCCAATCGCAGATCCTTCGCTGATGACCGAGAATAACAAAAAGCGTGGTCAAGATGACGATACGGTGACAGTGGACGAGAGCGTTTCCTCGTTGAAGCAGAAAGTTCTCAGCTCGTCGCTTGAACCGAAACGCCAGCAGAATAACATGTTGCTCTTGAATGCCATGCGTGCCACTGCTGCACACTCTCAAATGTCCCTTGCCTCGAGCACGTTTGCTGCTAGTGTAGAGGCCGCCCATGAAGAGACTTCCCCTCCCCACGTCCGTTCCTCTCTGACACCTGGCCCTAGCTCTCAGTGTGCGACGCCGAGGGTCCCACAAAATGTGCCGGCTCCTCTGGAACCGGTGAAAGCGCCTGCTGGTGGTGGCAAGAAGAAAAGAAAACGTGCGTGTTGTGTTGTTTTTATCTGCATACTCATTGCATGTACAGGAACAGGAACACTTCCAGCAGGAGCACCTGGTTGATATGCGGACACCGATAGCCTTTCTATTCTCGCCACTCGATGTATGTGGGGTGCGAGGTTGTATATTTGAACAGAATACACTACTTCATTTCATAACGTATTCTTGACTCCATGACTCCGACAGGCTCTCACACACCACAAGGCAGCGTGCTGTCCGTGCATAGATAGGCCCGTGAGCAGAAATCTGATGTCATCTTGCTCCCACTCCCGTCAACTTTCCCGTAAGCCACTCTAAGGGTGTTTTCAAGTTCCCTCTGGAACTGAGACCGTTTCCCATGCCTAACGAAAGTGGATTCGCCGATGCAAATGATTCCTTCCGTGCTTTCCGAGCCTGTTGAACTAACAATCACAGTATGAGCCCAAACAAGGGGAGCCAGACAACGTTGACAGATCAATATCGTGGAGCATGAGAGCTCCTCATGGGCAGTTTGAAAGAAGATGAAACGTTGATCACATACCTGAAGCATCTATTTCTTCCACATTTGTCTCTAAAACAAGTCCCCCCTGTATTATTTCGGCAAGGATATGATGCACCTCGTAGTAGTTTGGTCAGTTGATGTTGGTTGTCATTTTAGAAATCGGTCTACTTCGTCAAAGTGAAACACGAGGTCCAACTCGCAGACGTTCTCAAACGCCCGATCAAGACACTCCACGAAGACCTAATGGAACGTGACAACAGAGCAGGTTAATGAGAAGCAAACTCACAAGGACCAAAGCCCCGACGTACCTGGATCAGATCGAGGATACCAAGTTCACTCTCTGCACCGTCGACCACGAATACGAAGAAGAGGGTCGCGTAATTTCGGTATACAACCTGCCATCTACCACCAACTTCGTCCTTGTTTCCTAGGAATGCTTCGAGTTCCGGGGCATCGAGGAAATTGCACAGGCCGACGGGCCGTGTGTGTACAAGAGAAAAGATCTTTTGAACGACAGTTGGAGAACTTTGGTGCAGTGGTGTATAGAATTTGGTCAGCCTCGCAACGCCTGATGTGTTAACTAGAACAAATGTCAGTCTTTGGCAATAGTTGCTGGGGAGAAAGCTGACAGATTAGAACGGCGTGGATCATAGATTGCGATAACTAAACTTGCAGAACTACACTACACTGACGTGACGAGTAACTCGATCACATGATCTATTATACAACAGCATACTTGAGATTAGTAGGACATTTTGGTAATGGTAGTAGTTACGAGCTGTCTCTAGGAAGCCGCCATTCTGGTTGAAGCATACCGGCAAGATTACCAACTGGTCCTGAAAGTCCGGCCTGACTTTTGAAGCTCTCCAAAAAGTTTTTGATCAGATTGTAGTCCGGTGGCTCCTCGCCGTCATCCTCATCGTCACGTTCAAGTGTAGCTCTGAGTTCAGCTTCCATGGCACTCTCAATGTCTCCGTCTTCATCCCCAACGATAGCTTTCGCTTTGCCCTTTCCTTTATCCGCGGATGAAGGATCCATGACCTTAACACCTTTCTTGGAACTCGATCGTAGACGTGATAGTTCTACATCCATTGCTTGCATGACGGCTTCAAACGAATCGAGATTCGGATTGACATTTGGTCGAGGACCAGGAACTGGCGGTCGGCCGTGTATTGGTGACGTCGATGTGGTAGAAGTGCTTTTTTTAACACTGGCTGGTAGAAACGCTAAATGAAGGTTTTTTTCTTCTTAAATGACTTTAGAGCAACAAAAAAAAACGGAGACACACCGCCACGTTCTTTGCGATCTTGGATAATATCATTCCATTGGTCGTCACTGATGCCGAGAGCTTGCCTCGAGAACTCTAGAAATTCTTCCTCCTCCTCGTCCATGTCGATCTCTATCTCGCCTACGACTTGGGGGCGGTCGTCCTCTGACTCATCTTCCACGGCTTCATCCTCGTCAGTCTCATCATCTGAGTCGACCCCGTCGTATTTGTCACGAGGAATGATAGGCTGCCGAATGGGTTTTATTCTAGGCTCTTCTTTGGGCGACGATTGAGATTCAGCATCTACAGCCTCCAACTCATCCGTCTCGACGGTCGTTGGGGCGGTTCGTTGTGAATTGCCATGAAATGATGCGGGCATTTTCCCGTATTCGGACGGATCTATTCCAGGGACTAAGTTTTCCCTAGCTACTTGTTTCGCAATCGTGTCGGGTTCTTCTTCACCATTATCTGTTTCTGACTCCTCGCCGCTGAATTCCTCATCCGAGAACGCGTCACTGTACAAGACGTCACATGATAAGTTGGCAGTCAAACACTGAAGCGTACTCTTCAAGCATTGCTCCTTCAAGGTTACCTTCGCCTTCAATGAAATTCTCCACCTTTGTGGCTAGTTCTCTTAGCTTAACCGCTTGTTCTGAAGCTACACGATCCTCCACAGCCTCCTCTGGCTTGTCAACGTCCATAGCGTCCGACTGCGCAGAGCTTTTGAGTTTAGAATTGGTCATAGACTGTTCTAGCATTGTTTCAAAATCCTGTGAATTTATGTTTAACCAATCATCGGGATCTTCATCTCCTTCTAAGTTCGAAGCCGCTGTGGAAGAATGTGATAGGGCAGCATTCACTCGAGAGGCGAAAGACGGTCGAGTCGTATCACTGCAAAGCCATGTGAAAATGCCGGACATGAAAGAAATGATACCTGGCCTACTCTTCCTTCCGAGTTTCAACGAACATGTTGGCCGCCTTATTTTCTAGAGAACGCCAATGTTCTGAGCCCTCTATTTCACCCTTGAAGTAATTCGCAGAGCGCAGGTTCTGAATGTATTTGTTATACTCTGGATTCCTCCTCAAGGCATCCTTCTTCGCTTCGTCCTGATGAAATCGAACTTTGAGTTCCGCGACATGGCTAAATAGAGGGATTCTACGCACAGAAGAATCGACGGATGTCATAGCACTGACTGAAGTATTTGTTCGACTTTTGCTCTCTTGATACAGCATTTCAAACCCGACAGCCTGAAGCGACTATGTGAGTAACATTCACCAGGACTTCATGTGTATTTAGACCTACAATCTTCATGCCGACATCACGCCATCTCCACTCTTTCGAACCTTCAGGTTCGGACCATTGCCCAAAGACTTTGGGAGGAAAAAACTTTTGACCGAGGAGCTGAGCATATGCCGTACGTGTCATTTTTACCATGCTCAAAACACTTTCATTGGGTGAAAATCGGTTCATGCGATGTGCCGCCTGCAGGACAAAAGACGTGTTATTTGAAGTGTGGTGATGTAGAAACACAGTCTCACGCGCAACTGAATGGCATCTCGTGTATAGAATGCTTCAACGGCTTTTTGAATCAAAGACGGGTTGGTCAACAATGATAAGGCTATGTCATTAGGAAGATAAGCTTTAGTATTGTGTACGTGGCTTTTCGCGGCATTTGGATAGCTGTCAAGGATTAGGGTGGCGGTCAAAGAGCACACAACTGGATGACTCACCCCGAAATTCGCCGCCAGACCGTTTGTTCCACGGCATCGGGAGCAAATGTAGGAACAGAAGGATCCCTGACAAGACGAATGGAATATTGAGCAGAGATATATTCATCATCATCATCCATTCTGTCATTGTCTCTGTCCTCATCTTCGTGGGCCCCAGGAAGCTGACGTCTATGACGCTTTCTAGAGGGTGGAGATATGTGTGAGATAGGAATCAGATGTAGGCGGGAGCTGTAGATCCAGACCTATGGAAGATTTGTAATGTATATAAGATATTCCCTCACCGAAGAAGTGGATGGAGGGCGCACCCTATTCTCAGAATTTGTTGGTTTCACCCATGCCGGTAACGTTTCAGCAGCTTCTATCAAGAGAAACTCCCCATCGGAATCGAAAACACTATGAGGGCATGAATATCAAGTTCTGAAGAATCAGCCCCCTAGAAATTGGTTCGTACTTGATGACAATATCCCACTTGGCGCTAATTTCTCTAAGAAGCCATACTGTGCACCATTCGTCATCCACACAATCGCCTACTCTCATTCTGCCTTCCAAAATATAGGCATTTGAATTATCAGGGTCAGAATCCAGAATGACTTTGAGTTCGAATGCATCGCGATGCCATATGAAGCCAGGTAATAGATCTTCGACGTATGTTTTAATGCAAGCAGCAAAAGTCGTAGCAGACGCTTTGTCTGACAGATCTTTTGGAAGGTGGAGGGTGTAATGAAGTGTGTCCTCGGCGACGGTTGGGGAGCGATTAAAGAGGTCCATGTCACTCCACGAGACAGGTAGACTGAAAAATTCTCCGCGCGTCCTTTTTCAACTTGCGTTCGAGTCAAAGTCGCGTAGAGTTTTCAGACCACTCCTGAAGGTGTCCCTGTCTCCGAGAAAGTCTATATTGTTATCAGATGGAATTGCCAAATACAACTGTGATTGACCCTTTTGGTGATGACCTCAACTCTGACTGGTCAAGGACGATGGCCACGACATCGTTCAAGGACCGTAACCTTATAGCAGTCATCGGTGACGAGGTTCTCTGGTGATCCAATGCTTACTTACTCGATGATTGACATCACTCCAGGATTCAATAACGGGCCTACTTTTGGCGGGAGTGGGGCACATGAATGAGCACCAGAAGAAGAACTTTCTGGTTGTGGACGACGGTAGTACGTGAAGACAATTCGGAGGAATACATTTTCCACTGATTTTCTTGCTGAAGAGACACAGGTGTCAGAAATCGAGTCCGCTTTTGAGGAGTTTACGCAGAGGAGGGATATTGCCATTCTACTGATTAACCAACATGTATGTTGCAGAGGAATTTCAAAAACGTCAAGAGTTTCTCAATCGATTGTCCAGGTTGCAGAGAAGATACGGCCCACAGTGGACAAGTATCAACAAGCATTCCCTGCATTGCTCGAAATACCATCGAAAGATCATCCATACGGTACGTACGAATCTTGAGCTCATTTTAGATTGCATGATTTATGCTCTCGACTATAGATCCCTCCAAAGACTCCGTCCTCAAGCGCGTCCAAAAACTCTTTGGAGATTGATTAATTTCCCTTCACACTACATACACGCCCTTTGGCCGTGTTCGACCTATTTTGAAGCAGGACAACAACAGAATTATATAGAATTATCAGTACGAGCCATTCCACCGCATTACAGGTTCATTGTCCCGTACTCCTGGTGCTCGTTCCACAAATATTCGTATTGGGTTTCGTTCCCTTGAATCTGTTCACCGCAGATGAGAAAGAGAGATCATCTATGGGATCGTAACTTACTTGGGATATCAATCAGTAAGTACCGGAAAACGAAGTAACCATCGTTGTTCTGCCAAACATTATTTTGAGTCTATCACAAACGGACATATCGACGTGACCTACCCGAATAAAATTGGCATGAACCTCGCCTTCAGTGAATGCCTGCCCGTCTGGCGTGCGTATTGGCTCAGCGCGCGAAGAAATACCCTTTGGTCCTCTTAATGCTGAAAACATTCCTGCAAAGCTCCACGCGCTACTCTCTTCAGCTTTGCTGGGCTCAGGAGTTTTTACCTGTTGAGCAGGAAGAGGAGGCGGTGGTAGAGGTGTCCCAGCCAGGTATTTGAATAATCGTCTCGTTTTATCCCATATGATACGAGCACGCTCTTTCGACCATTCGATCGATTCGTCCAGAGTCAGTTCCAATGCTTGAGTTACTTTCAGTTTTGTCCATTCCACTGTTGTTTCGAAGTATGACGCATCTGCCGAAGGAGCAATATTAGAACCCGGAGGTTGACCATGAACGTAGAAAGTCATGATCATATGCTCTTGCCCATGTGCGTCAACCATAATTTGTGAAATTACATGACGGTCACGGTGCCGAGGTCTGGTCGCAGAGGGAGGACTGTTATGGAAGGCCAGCGGTCCGTGGAGATACTTTGCAACCTGCCAACTATCAAGGCCTGAGTTGACCAAGCACTGGATGAAACACACCTTTGAAGATGCCTTGATACGTTCACAGGCATCTCCGTAGAGAACTGTCGGGGAATTCTTCGAGAACAATTCTGTCGAAAGGGAGTACCCAAGAAGGGCAAAAAGACCTGCTCCGAGTAATATTACGGCCAAGTTTGTTGTCCTAGCAGTGGTTCGCATGACTGGTAAAAGCACAAGTTTAAATACGCGTCCTGTGGATTCAAAAGTGACGGAACGCACTTTTTCCGCCGGTGCTCAGCTCAGACCACGTCTGCACTCGTTCTCCTTTCTTCAGCGACGATTGCGCAAGCCCCAACTGGAAAGGTCCGACAGTGTCTGGTCTTGGGATAGTCCGCTGTTTCGTGTCCAACGTCTGGGAAAGTGGAGAGGATGTTTCACCGGTTTCACGATGTGTTGCATACTTTCGCCTGGAAAACACCAAAATACAATGGCGTCTTGACAATGAACGTGCAAGCAATGGTGAGCGATGAGCTAGGCCTAGAGCACCTGGATAATGCATCGCAGAAGCCTATACAGTAGAGAATATACTAGGAATTATCTTGCCAAGAAAACACGAACTCGACATGATCACACAAAGACAAACACATATTTCCCCTGCGATCGCTCACACCACTAGATTATTATATTCAAGACAGAGTGGAATTGGATACATATTCAGGCATGGACAATATTATCGTAGCGGCGGCAACCCAGACTCAAACGTTGGCATTGTTTGTACACAGAATTTCCAGATTACTAGTACCAGCATTGGTAGATCACAAAATGGTAACATGAAAATGAGGTCAGTTACACTTCATATAATTCCATGCATGTAGCATATGCAGCCTAGACCAGATCTTCTCCATCACTATCATCCTCATGCCGTTGGATGATGTTGGCGACAAGCTCAAATTCTACCCAAAGAGACATGGAATGTGAGTTTGGGTTATTAGTGACCAAGTAGGCAACTGCACTATCTTGGGGTGAGCTCATTTCCCAAGGGCTCGGGGGGGGGGGACGTTGTTTAGAGAGTTCTCATAGCATGGTGTGTGTGTGTCTGAGTCTCTCGCGGCTCAAGCAGGGCTGCTGCACGGCACCTTCGTCTACTTTTTGTAGACTGCCGTTTTGTGTTGTACGACAATTGGCTAGTGACTTATATGTACCACGTATGGCCAATAGGTTTCAGTCATTTGCCTTTTATTTTTGTGTCACAGCCTCGTCTGCAATATCCCACTTGCAGATAGAAGTAGCCGCTCAGTTTGCTATCAATTTACATAGACTTACGGTAAGTGGTCGTTAGAGGTAACAAAACTTTATTGGGGCATTTGTGGCTATTTTGTGGACGGCGGTGGGTTAGTTCCACTGCCCAAGAACCCATGTCTAAGGTTTGATCCTCCCCCTCGTCTGCCTCCATAAAAGCCCTTGCCCCTGACCCTCCCTCTTTTGGCATTGTAGGTCCCGTCCAGGGGGGCCGATCCATCTGCGTGGGCATTCATGTTGTCTCGATCGGGGAAGTCTGAGTTGGTTGGTAGCCTAACCATCCAGGCAAGCTCGGGAAGGGACAGTTCAGGGTGTCATGATCGATAGATTTGCAATTAATGCAAAGAAGGGTGTCTTTGCCTCTGAGAGGTATCCCAAAGCCGGCTGTGGCGGAGGGGACAGTTAGCACTCTGATCAGTTGGATCAGCTTTATATGGCCTTTGTCAGCAAGGTTTAAGGGTAGACGTTCCATCGAATTCCATCCTCTAAAGTCTCCTCCGTTTGCGCCACTTCTCTCAACTTAACTGAAATGTTGGTGAGGATGTCTTTGAATACACATTCCTGTAACATGGGGGTATAGTTGTGCGTGCTTTAGTGGGGTTTGACTCCCTGACAATTTTTTTTCCAATGACAACATTTTCGATCTGGGGAAGGTCGTGAGCCTTCGTGAATTACGGTAATGAAATTATCTGCAGTGAACACGTTGGCAAAGAAGATGCTTCAGGTCCATTGATAATGGATGCAAGTACAGCATGCATGCTTGCAGTACAAGGTGACAGGGCTGTATCCTTGAAGTCATCAAGCTCTTTACTCTCTCTTCTTGCATTAAAATCCTTCAGCTCTGCTGTGTCCAGTCATCTTGCATCATGTAGCTGTGTACCAGGCAGTTAACTTCAGCATCTGACTTCAAGTTTGAGCTTGACCTCTGCCAATCCTTGGGAAGGAATGTGGTAGGATCCTTGAATGGTGCAAAGTAAGCTGACTTTGCAGCCTCAATACATGAGCCAAATGGACCCCACCGTCATCAGTTGTCAGAGTTCTCCTCACTTGCAGGGCATTGGAGATATGGGAAAGCAAATGGAATTCTTCTTGACCCCCAGGGTAGACATGATATACACCAAAGCTATTAGGTTCTATACAGTAGGTAACTGGCTCTGGGGATAGGCTAGATATAGTTTCTTGGGATAAAGTATGGGTGGTGGGGGAAAGTTCATGTGACAGTATGGGCCATTGCAAGCATGGCATGTCTATGATCTAGATCTTTTATAATACAATAATAATGCTATAATGCATACATACACATGAGTTTTCTAGTGCCAGTTACCTCTAAGTTGGTATTTAAGATAGTAAGGATTCTGATGCTCAAGGACCTTCCCCTATCAACAGGCAATGCAAAGTAGGCACAATGACATGTTTTAAAAAGTAACATACACAGACTAACCCTTCAAATTGATAGATGGAGATTCAAATTCAGATATGTCAAGCAAGCCCTGAAGCTGTCAGGACTCAGCACCATTGATTTCAACAATGCAATTGAGTCAGGAAAGGCTATATGGAAGGTACTCAATAGATCATAAAGAGGGATAATGTCAGGTTCTGCTGACCACAGGGGCTCAGCTACACTGGGTGAGTCCCTTACTAGATGGACACAACATCTACACTTATGATCCTGTACTCTGGTGAGCTCTGGAAGAGTGAGACTGAGTGGGCAAAGTGGGGAAAGGTGGTCTGGGGAAGTCTGGGGTGCTCTGGTAGGCTAGATGGAGGAGTGGGAGTAGTGGACAAGTGGGAGTGAGTATGATATGGAGCTCCAGAGTTGAATATCAAGAATTAGAGATTAACTTGGGGCAAAGTCCAAGTTGAGGGTGCAGAGATGTTTTGAAGGTTATGAAGCTGGGTAGACTTTCTAGGGAAAATGGGAGTAGAGTTGGGAGTAGTTGTGGGAGTCAAGGCAAGGTGAGAGACTGAGAGAAATGAGATGAGACAAGACTTAGAAATATATGAGAGATGGAGATGAGAAAGGGAACTGATAAGATGGGAACTGATAAGATTGAAACAGATAAGATTGAGACAGATATTGATGAGACAAGACAATATGGAACAATGAGACAGAGACACAAGAAATATAGCAGACATGATAATGTAGTTAATATCAAGACTACTGTAACTAGCACTACTCTACAGTTTGAGTACCTATGGGGGAACTCATCTGGGGCTGTGGGTCTCAGGCCAGGCTGCATGGGGTGGGTCTTGGGTGTGATTGTTCAGGGCACCCTGAGACTGGCTAGTTAGGTGTTGGTGGTGTCTGATGCATGTCCATTGATAAGACCCACTTATTGCTGAGCACTGTTACCACCATCACAGGTTATCTTATTTGATGCAGCACCTGACTCTGACACAGCCCTATCATGTGAAAGCCTAGGCCCAAGACCTAGAACCACCTAGTCAAGACCTTTCTTACCAATGGTCACTAGTATCATCACATAGTGACAAAGGGACTTTCTGCCTTTCAAACATCAGACATTCAAAAACATATGACTTTCATTTCCATTTTTCTTGTCTTGCTTAACCAACATACCTGAATGGCATCTACACTTCAGACTTTGATGTGTGGTATGATTTCCTTTATATTTGATAGATATTATGCATTTTTGACATTGCGTACATATCCTTGGAAACTGTATTGGCACCTAGCATGTACCCATTGACAGACACTGTCACTGGCAGTGATAATAAGACCCAATTGTCACTGAGCACCATTACCACCATCACAGATTATCTTATCTGATGCAGCACCTGACTCTGACACAGCCCTATCATGTAAAAACCTAGGCCCAAGACCTAGAACCACCTAGTCAAGACCTTTCTTACCAGTGGTCACTAGCATCATCACATAGTGACAGAGGGACTTTCTACCTTTCAAACATTAGACATTCAAAAACATGTGACTTCTTATTTTCATTTTTATTGTCTCACTTAACCAACATACCTGAATGGCATCTACACTTCAGACTTTGACATGTGGTATGATTTCCTTTATATTTGATAGATATTATATATTTTTAACATTGTGTACATATCCTTGGAAGCTGTATTGGCACCTAGCATGCACACATTAACAGATGGTGTTGCTGGCAGCAACTACTTTTATTGCTGACTACTATGCTTACAAATTGTATAAATACCCCTTGTACATACCTAGCCAAAACAGAGAATCTGTACCCTGTCAGGGGACTACCCTTTCTGACCTCCACCCCTGTCTGACACTGACTCTCCTTGCCTGTTTCCACTTCCCCAAGGCTCATTTGATGACTCCAGGGCATTCTACAGCTCTTCAGAGATCTCTGGAAACCCTTGGAACTTTTTGTGATCCATCATTGCATACTTTGGCTAACTCCAGTCACCTACACAGTCATTCCCATGCCTCTGCCACCCCCTGATGCACCACACTGAGCAGAGGAGATTCTTAGACTTGTTCTCTTTGGATTCCCCTCTGCTAGGTAATTAGTCTACTATTTGTATTATTTATTACATATCTAATACACTTTGGATTCCCCTTTGCTAGCTGTGTGATTTAGCCATTGCTCCCAGAGGTTGCCCTTACAGCAGAACAAGTCTCCTATCCTGGTCTGGAAGCCCCTTATAGCCTGCAAGGAATCTCCAAGCCATTATCTGTCACTTTCCCACCAGGCTTAAGCACCTATGGAATTCTATGTATCAGCTGGCCAATTGAGATACTCCCTCAGAGGCTCTGGCCCCACAGGACAAGGCCTGGACTCACCTGCTACACCTAGAGAACCAGGTGCAATCGACCCAATCTTCCCTTACACATTGCATAACCAAACTCTCCACCCTCCACCAAACCACTGAACTCATCTCCCAGTCCCTTCAGACACTATTAGAGCACCTGACCCCTACCTCCATGCCACTCTCAGCTGTGGAAACACTCCCAGTGGCTCCTGCTGCCTTCCTGGCAGCTCCAGTAGCCCCCCAAGCATGTATTCCCTATCTCACACTCCCAGATGCATATGATGGCAACTGCTCCAGTGGAGAGTATCTCCTCCAGTCCTGCCTCACATACATCCATCTCAGTAGGAACACTTTTTGTTCCAATATGCCTGGGTCTTGTTATACATGAAGACAGAACATGCCTCCACCTACACACTATGGGTGTTCCAATGCCCTGGAGGTGTTGGGAGTTTTGCAGATTGGGCAGCCTTCAAAAAGAATTTCCAGGCAGAGTTCTTTCTGATTGACCCTGTCAAAACCATCACCTTAGCACTATGCAATTGGGAACAGTATGGGCAAGGGAAGCAGATGCTAGATGAGTATATTGACTCCTTTCAGGCACTAGTTGAGCAAATGGCCTACCCCAATAGCCTCCAACTGTGCCTCATGTTCTAAGATGGCTTGCACCCTGCATTGCTGAAACACATTGACAACCTTTGCTGAGGGCCACCTGGACAATGAGCAGATTGCCTCCTGATACAGAGTGGCCTGGGATTAGTGGCAGCTCATAAAGATTTGATGGGAGCTATGTTGCACACACCTGACTCACTGCCCTGCCCTCATCTCCACTCTCCAGTATCTCACCCCTGCTTCCCTGGCACCTGCCTCTGCTCTGGCCAGCTCTGCCCTATGACCCTTACTGCCAGGCATCCCCATGGATGTTGACACTACCCAATAGCACTGTGCCATGCTGCTGCTGTGCCAGAGATGCCAGAAACCCAGGCATTTTGCATGGCACTGCCCATTGGGTCTTGAGGTACATTACTTCTCTACAGTGGAGCAGGAGGAGCTCCTCCTGCAGCTGTTGGCCACAAAGGATGTGACCGGAGACCCTTTGCTTGATGAGCTGGCACCAGAGTTGACCCTGGAGAAAAGTGGTGCTTGTGGTCCCCCTCCCAGGTCTGGAGGAGGATTTTTAGTCAAGCAGCAGATGAAATGTATGCCTCTGTTGCCAAGTACTAATTGGTTTGCATGTCTGTCAATAGAAAATAAAATTGCTTCCATCAATTTTGACAATTCTAAGACAATAGAACCTCAGCATTCCCCTTCAGATGTACAAATATTAATTCTGGACTCCAAGCCAAGCTCCCTGATGCCTGTCAGGCCCCATCTGTGCCACCCTGCCTGGGAATGCCAACTGCCCCAGTGGTATGTGGTAGCTGCAAACTCCTTGGTGAATTCTCTGCACCTTGACATGGAAATTGAGACCATGGACACCCAGCAGGCTCACAGAGTCACTGCCCTTCTGAATAGTGGTGCCATGGGGTTATTCCTGGACTCAGAGTTTGTCAAGCACCACCACCTGACTGCACAGCCACTGTCTCAGCCCATTCTGGTGTTCAATATTGATGGAACACCCAACAAGGCCAGGGCCATCAACTCTGTAGTTGACCTTGTTCTCTGTGACTGGAACCATGCAGAGTGGGCCATCTTTGCTGTCACCAGCTTAGGTAATCAGGACATGATCCTCAGATTTACCTGACTTTGGGAGCACAACCCTGAAGTAGACTGGGTCTAGGATGAGGTGACTATGAGCTGATGTTCCTGGAGGTGTGCCACCTGTGCCACCAAGGTCAGGGAACAGCATCAGGCTGCAGTCTAAGAGAACATGGCCATTTGGGCTTGCTGTGTGGGCCATCTCCCTTTTGCAGATCTGAATCTTCTGAACCCCCTGCCCTTGGCATTCCCTTGTAGAGAGGCCCTCTACAAGGATGACTTAAGTAGTGGTGGGGCCCCAGAGGAGAATCTATTGGGGAGTTTTGTGGCTCATGCAACCCAGAGTCCTTGGACAAAGCAGTGGAGACTGGAGATTAGATATACACCACCACCTTATGCTCCCTGCCCTCTATCGTGGAAATGTGGGCTAGCCAGACTACCTCTCAGTGGCTGGTCCAGGCCTTTGTGGCTAACTCTGCACCCTGGGAGCTCTGGGACATTGTATCTTTATATCTCTATGCATTTGAGGATGTGTTCTCCAAGGCCTCATTCAACTCACTTCTGGAGCACAAACAGTGGGACCATGCCATTGAATTAATACCAGACTCCAAGCCTGCTAGCTGTAAGGTCTACCTATTGGTGATGAAGGAGCAAGATGAACTCAATGCCTTCCTATAGGAGAACTTAGCCTCTAGTCACATCTGCTCCTTCAAATCCCCAATGGCCTCTCCAGTCTGCTTCATCAAGAAAAAGGATGGCTCCCTCTGACTGGTCCAGGACTACTGGGTGCTTAATGCCATGATGGTGAAGAACTGCTACCCCCTCCCCCTCATCTCCAAGCTCATCAACAATCTCCAGGGTATGTGGTACTTCACCAAATTGGATGTCTGGTGGGGCTACAGCAATGTACAGATCCAGGAGGGAGATGAGTGGAAGGCTGCCTTCTGGACCAACTGGGGATTGTTTGAACCTCTTGTCATGTTCTTTGGACTCACCAACAGCCCTGCCACCTTCCAGACAATGATGAACAACATCTTCCAGGACCTGATAGCAGAAGGCATAGTGTGCATATACCTCAATGACATCCTCATTTACACTAAAATGTTAGAGGAGCACTGCCAGGTCATGTGCATCATCTTGGAATGCCTCTGCCTTCACCAACTCTATCTCAAACTGGAGAAGTGTGAGTTTGAACAAACCTGGATTGAGTATCT